>JARYGA010029395.1:0-44584 GCA_030545235.1 Helianthus tuberosus
TAATTTTAATTCTTTCATTTAATGCAAAGTCAACGAGAATAAAGTTGTTTTACATTTTCTATATACATATTTTACTTATTTATTTATTTAGTATTATAATGGTCATTATTTTACCTCATGGTTAGTTTAATATGACCGTTTTAGCTCGTTTTCACCTTAAACATACATTGTGGTAAAACAAGTCAAAACCATATATTTTAAACAAAATCAATGCATTTTATTCAATAAATAATATTCAATATCGTGTATATAAAATGCACTGATCAGATTCTATTCCCGGCATCCATTAGTTCTTCGCCAAAATGGCGGAGTTCAGCTAAATTTTCATTGCTCATTGGTGGGTTTGGTATAGGTTCTGGGTCAAACTGCGGAAAAAAAGTATAAGGATTATTAAGGAGGTTTTGAAACTGCCAATCGTTTGTCCACCACTCGTCCATTTCTCCTAAAGGTTGAGTATGGATTAACGGTTCTGGGATTGCTGGTTCCAAATTTATTGGAAGTTGAGTTTCAGCAGAATAAGGGTAGAGGTTGGTGTTGACAGGTCTAATGATATCACAGCTTGCCAATACGCGATCCAACTCCTCTTGTAATGGCAATTCCTCGACTTGTTTAGAACTCTCCCCAATTTCCATTTCTACTTGCCTGGAATCTTCTCCGATCGCAATTCCTTTTCCTTTATCTATGGGATTCTCTATTTTGGGAATCTTTCTAGTTGCTGATTTCCTCCTGCGTACACATCTCCAGCCTACGAATCTTCTCCTTTTCTTAGGCTTTGACTTCTCCAGAGGTGGAGCATTGAATTCCATAGGTTCTTCCACATCAGGTATGTAACCAGTAAAGTCTTTGGAAACTTCTATTTTCACCGGATATAGATTGAGATTCTGAAGGGCTTCAGATAACTCATTCATGCTGTTTAGCATATATACAAAATACTAAGTTAAGATTTTATAACAAAATTTCACAGATAACCTTCAAGTATTATTGCATACCGTGTGACTAATTTAATACAAAGGACAACTGAAAAAAATAAAACATACTAAGATTTATTGTAAACTTATTTATTTACTGGATAAAGTTTCTGGCTTGTAGGTGATATTGGTGCTAGAACTGAGTCAGGGTATTTAAAATTTTGCATTTACTACTACAGTGGCTAACATATAGAGATCTGCCCATTTTTCATCTAACTTGTCTTCCCATGGTGGGTTACTGCCTAGTTTCTGGGTTTCCTGATTATCCCTCAATTCTTTTGATTGTGATTTCTTTATTTTCTCCTGACTTTTCCTAATAATCAAACTTCTTTTATTAGGAGAAAGTGGTTTCTCATATTGTGCTTTTCGAACAAATATTCCTTCCTCAGTATCTGTTGGGTATTTTGAGGATGATGTTCCTTTTTCTTTCGGTGAAGTATCTAATTTATGGTAGATATCCGAAAGTCTTTGCTTACCCATACTGTAAACAAATATTAAAAAATAAAACACGTAATTACAAAAATGGCAATCAGTAAAATTAAGTATTTTCTAAATACTTAATTGGTTTAAATCAGTGGCTCGATCAGTGGCTCTGATACCACCTTTTCCTGTCACGGCCCCAGCCCCGGTTTGACCAGGTCAGGAGCCGCGGAACAGGAACCCGTGGTATTGATAATGCGACAGCGGAAGATTTTTAACAGGATCTTTTAAAACTCAAAATGCCCAATTATTTTATTCCATATCTTTGGGATAAACCCCGTACTTTACAATAGAGGAATTTAACTAGGAAATTCCTTGATTTATTAAAACATGTTTATTCATTTTTAACTGAGCCACCTCTTCAAGCTTGATAGTGCTCCGTAGCACGTTTTCCTTGATTTACAGCAGGTCGCCTGAAACATGTTTTAAAAATATTTTATCAGCAGGGAAATGCTGGCGAGTCACTCAATTTGAGAAAATGACACAGTTATAAATTACAGCATAAGAGCGATTACAATGGCTTCTATCTTATTGTTATCTGGCGCCGTGTCACCTCCTGGTGACGATGGTCATACCACTATTGGGTCCTGTCACCCAATTAGTGATGATATATCACTGTTAGGATTTATTAGCCTTCTCATGAGAAATTAGTAATGTGCACAATACCCCACTAGCTAGTGATTAAGATTACCACGACTTACTCCCTGTAATTATAACATTTGAAAATGGAGTATTGTAAAATGCTTTTGATAAAAAGAGAATGACTCACATTGCAGATTTATATGGGCAGAGCTTAGCCTACTGATTAGCCTTTTAACCTAAATTTAAACAACATGCACACGAACTAGGTCAGTAACTAATACAACATTTACGATAACTCACGAGATTAAACCCTCACAACGAATGACAAAGTACGATACTTAAACATCCATCGAATTTACGACAAATGACAAAGCATAAACCCTAATGTGGGCAGCACTTAAACATCCATTGGATAGTTTTAATTGATCGGACATTGAATCGTAATAGCGATTGAGTTAATACCCGGTATCGGAGCAGCACCTCGCTAATTTAATTGATTTTTCGACTTCAGAGTGATATACTTTCGTTTTTGAAAGTTTGTTTCGACACCAGAGGATTGCTCCTGATCAGCTCTATTTATAGCTGAAATTAGAGGTTCACGCGGCCTGCGTAGACCTTCAGCCAAACTTTACGCGGCCCGCGAGGGCAGTCTAAACGTAGATTAGGCTTGATGTGTCACAGGTAGGCTAGCCAGTTGGTTCTATACGTGGCTTGAGGCTTATCCGGTTACACCACACCTGGACGCGGCCCGCGTAAGGTTAAGCTAACCCTTACGCGGCCCGCCTGAAACCCAAAAGTTTTGATTTCTTGGTTTTTCATACACAGTAGGGTTTTAGGGTTTCAGGTTTTTACTTACGGGTCAATTTAGGACATTTTTGAGAGTCCTTACATGCTACAACAGTAATAAATGCCCTAAATGCCACCATTATCATGGTTTTCAGGATCGGATCGGATATTGAACCGGACGCCTTACTGGTTCACTGGTCGGACCGAATTTACAAATCGGATGAAATAATAAATAATATATTTATAAACTGGTCCGACCGGATTTACGAACCGGATGAAATTATAAATAATATATTTATATATATTATATGTTAATACAATAAAAGTCTTCCAATACTTTATTCAACTCTGTAAATGAAAAGACCCAAAGAAAGTAAGAATAATAATTATCACAACTCAAAACTGTATCATACACACATCACCCTTCAAAACCATCATCCCACATCAACAGTCCTCCTGTATTCCTCCTACTCTGTTTCTCACACTAACAATAATCGTCACTCACACCTTTCTTCCCTCCACCGCCTCCCCCTTTCTCTCCACCGCTAACCGCTTTCTCAGATCACGTTTCCGGCGATTTAAGCTCCGCTCGTTTGGTTCCGTTGAACCGGCTTCTGTTTCCGATCACTTTTCAGGTCAGTTTCCGGCTTTCTGTTCGAAACGAAACGGAAGTGATGTTGAGATGTTTTGTTGATTTTTTTGCTAGAAACTCGTCTCCGATCACCTATTCATGTCGTTTAGGGTGAAAAGAGGCAAAAAAATTCGGTGAAGATGCGGCCAAGTCGACGCGCGTTCCGACAACTCCGGCGATGTTCTAGTGAAGGTGAAGACAACGGATCAGGGGTTGCATGTATCGTATCTCATCAAATCGATGACTATTTGGAGTCTACTTTGTTTGTCTCTTTATCTCTCTCTATCTCTCATAGATCAACAACTGTCACTGGAGGTGTGTGACTGGTGTAATCGTTTGGTGATATACCATGTTTGTCTCTCTGTCAGAAATTGTTACCGGCGATGGTGGCGAAGATCTTGTACCTTGTGCTATCTTCCAAATCAAAGGACAAAATTGTAATTTGAATGGGGCTGTCGGTGGCAATGGCCACCGACTTTGTGTTTTAAGAATAACTAGTACTTAGACCCGCGCGCGTTGCGGCGCGGGTACAGTGCAAACATTGAACGGATAAGTATAAGCGTCATGTAATGCGTACACCATATGAAAACGCGTGTTTTGACATATCCGATATAATAGCATTGCGGTTGGATCAAAATGTAAGGTATTCGAATTTATATTCTACAATCATAACGTATTTATATGTGATCTAACTCATACATAAGAAACGTAAAAAAAAGCATAAAACGTATATAAAAGAAAAACTGACACGTGTAATAAAAAGGCATATTCATATCAAGGGTTAAAGTTTGACCCCTTTCGATTTAGAACCAAATTTACGGCGAAACGTTTTAAGTTGACTTGTATACGTTAAAGAGAAATTGGACTTCTTAATTTGGTTGGGCTTCTTGGAAATTATAATATGCTCTCTGCACTTTGATTTGTCTTCAAAAACTTCCCATCACTTATATTATTTATGTAGGCTCAAGAGTACCATTCCCTGCATTACACAATGAAACATCAATATATTTCATATGCAAGAGTATAATTTAGATTAAACTTACTTCTTATAAAACAATACTTCATATGCCTCCCTTGTAAAATAGCAAAAGCTCCATGTGATTTAATATCTCCTTTTACAAACGCAGCAGCAGCAGCTTGTTCCAGCCTCATGATCGTCTTTTGAGTTTCTGCATTCTCGTATTTAAAGGCTATAAAATTAAGTTAAAACTATATACCATTCATTTTGAGATCATCAATTGAATCTTTGTATGAAATAAGATTCATGATTTGCTAAACTTGAGATGAAGACCATAACATCATAAAGTAACATACTTTGTAGAAGCTCAGAACTCTCAATTCGACTCATATATAAATGATGTTCATTAAGACTCGCAACCTCATCAAGTATCTGCAAATATACAAAAAGTAAAATTACAAAAAAGTTGTATGAAAAGAAAAAAGATAGTATTTTTCGAAGATAAAAGGAAAAAAGATACGGAAGACATAACTGAAATGTCTCTCTAAGCTCTGAAATGAAACTTACAGGTATTAAAACAAAGGCCCCATAAAGAAATGCTAAAGAACTGAAATACCTAGCACACACTAAATGTTTAATAATTTTTTTTTCTTTCATGCATAAACACAAATAGTTGGCGTGGATGTTATAATCCAAAACATGAAAGGCCGAAACCATGACAAACATGTATTCACTACTAACAATTCAACAACTAACCAGTTGTCGTGCAAGTTGTAATCCAATCCATCAAAGAATTACAAAAATAAAACACTTTTGAGTCAAGCAAATAAATAAACAGTTGGCGTGCATACACTAACCCAATCTACTAAAGGCAAAATCCAGATATTTTAACTCTCATGTATCAGAAAACATTCAATTACAACCCACCTCCAACAAAGTAAGAAAGCACTATAAAGAATCAAGAGCATATCACTGGCAAAACCAACAAAACGAAAAAAGAAAAGCAGCAAAAGACACATTTTGTTCCATCCTTTTCATTAGAAAAACGAGTAATTGTGAAGAGTTGCATAAAATGGGCATATACTATTCTTCGTTTAGCTAGTATATTATAGTAGCAGGCATACGATTTAACCATTGTGTAAAAAAATATTTTTTCTTAATAATATTCTTTACCCACTTCTCTAATAAAAAGGATGGATATGTAACTTCTTTACATTCAAGGGCGTATAGCTTTTTGGGGGCGGGAGGAGGGGGCCGACCCCCCAACTTTTCGCTCGGTATGTAGTTTTCGTGTAGAAATTTTTTGGTATATACGTTTTTGACCCCCCGGTTTTATAGAAATTTTTGGTATATACGTTTTCGACCCCACGATCGGAAATCTCAAGTTTTGCCACTGTCTACATTACCCATAGAACAATAACAGCAACAAATAATGCCTCTCCATTCTTGAGTTGCTAATGATGATTAGTTGATTACAATTAAACACCTCCACTCCATATAACATCAATTCAAAGATATCCCAAAACATTAATAAGTCTTGAAATGAATTAATTAAGGGGGTGTTTGGGATTCCTTCTTTTTCTCCTTTTTAACTTCTACTTATTATAAGTCAATAAGTCAGGATTTCCTGACTTCTACTTTTTAACTTTTCATCACACGAAAACTCATTATAAGTCAATAAGTTAACCCAAACACCCACTAAAAACCAACTTATTAACTTATTATAAGTCAATAAGTTAAAAGTTGTTCCAAAAAAAGCTAACCCAAACACCCACTAAATGGGTTTATTTTGAGAAAGAAAATAGGAAACACAGCAAAAGTTG
This sequence comes from Helianthus tuberosus, assembly GCA_030545235.1. Lineage (NCBI taxonomy): Eukaryota > Viridiplantae > Streptophyta > Magnoliopsida > Asterales > Asteraceae > Helianthus > Helianthus tuberosus. The sequence continues at coordinate 6,229 of JARYGA010029395.1, forward strand.
TTTCACATTAGACTTCTAAGCTAATCAACACGTACATAATTGTTTATATATAAGCTAACCTATACGTATAGAAATTGTTTGTATATAGAGGATGATATGGTGGGCCATGAGTTGCACATGGTGGGAAGTGAAAAGGCGGGTAAGACTGTGAGTGTGATTGGAGTAGTGCAAGGAAAATACCACCGACATATGTAGACAAAAAAAGAAAATGGTCGGTGGCTTGTAGACAAAAAAGAGAAAGGGGTCGGTGGCCTTTGTAATTTAAGATATAGTATGTAAGGCCGTGGTTACGTGTAAGCGGGGTATGGTGGGGCGTGGGTTGGGCTTGGGTTGGGTGCACCGCGTGGCAGAGGTAATTAAAAAAAAATACCAAAAAATTTATAAAAATTCACACAACAATTTATAAAAAAAACCTACAACTTCATTAAAATTTAAAACATTACATAGTCCTAAAAATTACAAAATAACAAACCTAAAGCGTTAAAAAAATTTCAAAAAGGTCGATCTTGTCGAACGCCTTTTTTTCCTTGCCTCGAAACTCTATGTTAGCCACCGCCACCCGGTCCTCGTGGCTTAACTCGCCACCGGGAACGGCTTCGTAGTAAGCCTTGAAACGCTCGAGCTTGGGCCGTAGATCGCGCCATTTATGTTGACACGCGTTGAGGTTGTGGCGGTCGTTACCGACGTTAAGTCGGTAGGCTTCGAACGCTTCCACCCAATATTTTGTTTGGCCGGGTGGCCGACCCTTCATAGCGTCAACGACGCTTGTGACGAGAGCAATTTCCTCTTCACGAGTCCAAGATGCCATAGCGGGGTTGGGTTCGTGGGATGGGGTGGACCAGTGGGGTTGCGGGTTCGAGAGAAGTGGTAGCCGGTGGGGCTGTTGGGTTCGTGGGATGGGGGGACCAGTGGGTTGGGGTTTCAATATATAGGCCCTTTGGGTGACCGCGTGGCGGTTCGGGAAGATGGGGGGACCGTTTAGGGGGATGGTTTGAATTTTAAAATTCAAAATTCAAAAACCCAACCGCCTGACGTGGCGGGTGACCAATGAAATTCAGCCAACTAGCATGGCCTATCCGCCCCACGCCCGGCTTGAAAGCCAAGCCCCAAGGGCCACGCCCAAACCCAAGCCCACCCGGGATGGTGGCTTGGGCGTTTTCCCCCAACCCACGCCCAAACCCCCGCCCCATACCCCATGGCCTAATATAATAGTTTTATGTTATTATAATAATATGTAAATAAAAAAAGTGTAAATTAATATAACGATTTCCCATAATAATTCTACATCTACAAACCCCATGAGGGGTAACAGTTGTTGCCGTCGATTGGGTTAAATGGGCGGCTGCCCTATTCTCTCTTTTTTTATAATTTAATTTAATTAATGTTAGCATAATATAATATAATTATAATTGCCCTTTTCAAAAATTACGATTTCGTACTCAGTTTAAAATTACGTTTTTGTCCTTAGTTCAAAATAAATTTATGCTTTTGTCCACTGCTAAAAATTACGATTTCGCCCTTAGTTCAAAACTATGATTTTTTCCCCGTTCAAAACAAATTTTTGGTTTTGCCCCCTGCTAAAAATTACGAATTTGCCCTCAGTTTAAAATCATGAGTTTATCCTCTTTTAAAAACTTATGATTTTGCCCTCAGTTAAAATCTAAATCTGGAGTCTTGCTATCGTTTTAAATGTTTTTCTCAAAACTGTAGTAGTTTTTATTTTACTTGGTTTACTCAATCTAACTTTTTTGTCAAGCAAGTGTCTGACACTTGCTCATTGTTTATAACAATTTACTATTTTGCCCCCAGCTCAGGCTTGCCATCTTTTTTTTTAGCAAACCTATGATAGTGTTTTGGTTTAATTGGTTGAGTCGATATAATTTTGTTTAGATCGTGTTATGAGTAGTATGCACAAGTAACTAAAATACATGCGTACATGTTATTAAACTAAGAAATATTCGGCTTAGCGCCCCGCAACGCGGGCGGGGCATCCAACTAGTTTAATACATTACATAAAAATATTAATAAAAAATAAAAATACTAAAATAACAAATGACAACTTCCAAAAATAAGATTAAAAAAAACAACCCAGTCCGTTTAAAAAAAAACACAAACGTAAGATACAAACTAGTGTTTATCTTTGTTCGACTGTCGAATTGTGTAAACATGTTTCATCAAAGTTACCAATACAAGTACATATCGTGTACGGGACCAAAAAAATACTTTATTTGGAAGTTATTACTGGAAAAATCAAATGAGTGCTAAATCAAATGATTTTTTATATTGGTTTTACTCGTCACGGTATCAGTACTCGCTATAGTCTACCGTATAAAAATACTCTATTTTGATCACAACAAAATTTATACTGGAATGTCGAGAAAAAAAATAAACAACTGCATATTTATTTTTTTAAAAGCTAACGAACGTTGGCTATTGAAGAAAAATCATATTGCTAAAAAATTAAATGAGTTAAAGTTGTATTTTATATATATTAAAATAGTGAAAATACAAATAAACAAATATTAATTTCATTATTCATGCACTAGTTTTTATTATATTTATATAGTTATTGCGGGTAGAATTAATCTACAAATGACATTTTTTTATACAAAATGTGAGAAGTCTATGTAGACCATGACTAAAAGCGGTAACTTTACTAACAAGTACAAAATTTGTAAAATATTAAAAATTAATTTTTTATATAGATATTGCATATATAATATATAAAATATAAGTTTATTTGATCCCCAACCACATAAATTATGTTTTCAGATTGGTATATCTGGCGTATGTTTAATATTGGTAGTGTTATAATGTAATGTGTTGTAACATAGCTGATAGCTCCTTGCATGAGGTTGTTTTTTCAAACTAAAAGTCTTTTCTCCCCAGTTAAAAATGAATAAATAAAAAATTAAACGATCACGGAGTCATGGGCGCGTATCCAGTGCATTTATTTACCAATAATGTAAGAGGTTCGTTCCAAACATTAATCCAGTTAGTTATGCTGTTTTTAGCGTTTTACTACCAAATGTATATGAACAAAATTTATATTTTATAAATTCAAGTAAAAAGTTCTTTTTCCTGATAAACCAACTAACTCTCACTACCATTTTGAGGATTAAATGCGGGTGAAAAACTCGATACGAGTCAAGCTACTCGTGAGCTCGGCTCAAAAAAAAAAAAAAAAACCCTCGAAACGAGTTAAGCTTAAATGAGTTTGAGCTCGAGCCCAAGTCTACAACATCGTTTGTATAGCTTATGATGAAAAAAAAACCTCTCTATTTTAAATACAACTTCGTTTTCAACGAAACCTATACCAGAATGTCTAGAAAAATAATAAACACGTTTGTGACAAGCTTTCATTCGAAATTAATTCATTTCGTTACAATATCGGTACAATACCGTCCCTTAGTATAGCAACCAAAGGAGAAAAAAGCGAATGCCGGTATTGGTAGCGATATTGTTTTGATGTAACTTGGCAAGTATGAATCAAAGACTTGAATTTTATCATAAAAGATTGTGAAGTAGTTTTAATAACATGTACGTTTATGTTTCAATTATTTATATATTTTTACTCAGAACTCGGTTTCGCAATTTATTTTATATTGAAAAGTAGATAACTATAAGCACAGTTACTCTATGTAAAATTTTAACTCTTTCCTTTTTTTTTAATATAAAATATAGATAACTATTCTAAGAATGAAAAAACTAATTGAATAATATATATAATAAAATTTAATATATTAATTTTGGGATTGAGGGAGCCGTAGTGTACTGGTGAAATCAAAATTATAGGTGCAACATTAAAAAAAAAAAAGGTCCAAAATGAGATGTTTGGGAAGTATAATATATACAGGGTGGGCACTTGTTGATGGTGGTATGCAAGTGAAACCATGTAACCTTCATGGCTACTTTTATTCTCTTTGCTTGGTTTTCTTTCCCTTTTAAATCTATCTTTCACCTTCTGTAGATGGATTTTCATTACTTTCCTCCGCCCACCCAAAAACCTCAACAACTACGGTTCATGGGCTCTCATCACCGGAGCCACCGACGGAATAGGTAAAGCTTTTGCCTTTCAGTTAGCCCAAAAGGGTCTCCACCTAATCTTGGTTAGCAGAAATCTAGCCAAGCTTAGTGGGGTTTCCGATGAGATCTTGTCGGCGTATCCATGGACCAAGATCAAGATTTTCGCTATCGATTTTTCTGGAGAGGATGTGGTGGCTGGAGTTAGGGGGATGCAGAAAGTGATTGTTGGTGAAAATATTGATGTGGGTGTTTTGGTAAATAATGTAGGGGTGACTTATCCTGTTGCTAGGTATTTTCATGAGGTTGAACAAGACGTTTGGATCAAAGTGGTGAAAGTGAATGTGGAAGGTACAAGTTTGGTAACAAAGGCTGTGATTGAAGGAATGGTTGAGAGAAAGAAAGGAGCCATTGTTAATATTGGTTCTGGGGCTGCTATTGTTGTACCTTCACATCCTCTATATGCAACCTATGCTGCTAGCAAAGCGTAAGTAAGTTCATTCATTACTTGTTTTCTTTCATTCTCTCCCTTTCTACTTAACTTTAAAGTGAGACATCTCTAACTGGAATCTAAATAAAGAGTATTAACATGTTCATTGGAAAAGAGTGTTTAGAGCATCTATAGAGTCAACAACCCTCAAAGTCAATTTTTATCCCCCCCCCCCTCTTTTATAGAAACTCTCTCTCCTCCAAGGACAGTATTAGTAGCCAAGATTAAGTTTTGTCTTGGAAACCGGCTAAGTCCTTGGCCGGCCTCTCTCTCCGACAGTAGGGCTTGAAGTTCAAGCTCTTTTATTGGACATTATCCGACATGTAGCATCCTAGTCAGCAAAAGGGCATTATCGTGTTGTGGTATAATGTCCCATAAGGCTATGGGGTATGGGGCTTGGGTTGGGGCGTGGCCCTTGGGGCTTGGGTTTCAAGCCGGGCGTGGGGCGGTCTTGACATCCTAGCTGGCTGCCTCTCATTCGCTCACCCCGCCATGTCATAGCGGCCATTTGAAAGTTTGAATTTTAAATTCAAACCGTTGGTCCCCCCAAACCGCCAACCCAAGCCCAATCCACGGCCCGCCATACCCCGCTGACACGTCACTAGGCGGTGGGGGGCTCCCATTCCACGTGTCAACAAATGCCCCAACCCAAGCCCCACCATACCCCACGGCCTAATGCCCAACCAATGATTACCTAATTATTATCTTTTTAAAAAACTAAAACAAATTATATTATGATGGATGAGTTGAAGGATTCTTATTGGCCATTTAATTTTTCATCCGGCGTTTTAATGGCCACGCCCAAGCAAAAAAAAGAAAAAAAAGAAATCAAACGCTCATGAGAGCAGTATGTCGGGCGTTTTTGGCCCAATCCACGCCAAAAAAAGACCCTCACTATGGGTGGTCTAAGTGACAAATCTTAAAGAAAAATTAAAAGGTATCCCAAGAAAAGCAAAAAAATTGAAGGAGCTCTCTTCTTAGTAGATCCATGGATCCCTACTCCGCATGACTTTCCTTGGATTTGAAACCGCCCATTGCCGATGCTATTAGAAATTAGGGTTGCTATTTTCATTGATGGAGTTGACGACAATTAGGTGGGTAATGTTAGATGGAGGGTGTGTGTGCAGAAACAACAGCTGTTTGGTAAAACCATTAAAATGGTGGGCCGGCCTGGGCCATTTGTAAAGTCACCGTGGATGATACGGTTGAGGGTCCATGTTTACTTTAGGAGGGTTGTGTACGTTAATATCACATTCATGGGTTTACTTCAATAATAAGATAATAATAATGGACCACATGCTTAAAATTAAAAACAAGGGTACAACAGGAATTATTTACTTGTTAATTTACGTATTTTTTTTAGTCTAATAACATGCCTTTTAATTATCTAACTTCAAAAACATTAAAACATCTAAACATGCATTTTAATTAGGGGAAAGTGAATACGGTGCTGTTAGACGCCTAAACTAATACGAAAAACCCATCAAAACTACGTAGTTTTGATTAAAATTCCCCTTAAGTTCAATTTGAATACTTCAATGTTTAGAATTTCTAGGGCGGCCATCTTCATCATCCGTGATAATAAATTGAAGCTTCCAATTGGGTCATTAAATCAAATCCAAGTCGGAAATTACCATGTGTAGCTAAACGCCTTAAAGATTGAAAATCTATATATATTTGAGGCTGTCAACTGCTACTGTATCCAAATATGTCAAAATTAGTAAGTAGTTTCACACATCTTGGTTGTAATATGATTGAAAGAAAGAGATAATCGAATTGCTAAATCATGGTAGGATTTGGGGTATTTTAGTAATCTAATTACAGAGAACAAACAAACGGCCTAGATATTTCTAATGAGACAAACGAATACTCAATCAAGCAAAATTAGGGTTCATCAAGAAACAATAAAAACGCAGATTTATAAGTCTATTAGGATATCAAGACAAACTATACTTTGTTTTCCATGTTTGAATAAATGGAGAAGATTATAGATTTGGCGGAAAAACTCAAAAAGCATACGAACGAGAGATAGCAGGGACTTGATCTGTGAATATGGAAGTATTCTAATTGAACTTAAGGGGAATTTTAATCAAAACTACGTAGTTTTGATGGGTTTTTTCGTATAAGCTTAGACGTCTAACAGTACCGAATTCACTTTCCCCTTTTAATTATACTAACTTCAAAAACAAGGAATCCTTTAAAACTTGTTAATCTAAAGTAAAAGGAGTAACCTAAGCTTTATTTAAACTCGAATTGATGTATATTAACTGAAAATAGGTACATCGATCAACTTTCAAGATCTTTATACGTGGAATACAAGTCGTTTGGTATAGATATTCAATGTCAGGTAATTATTTTTATACTTAAATTTATTTAAATTCATGCATGACTTGAAATATTTACTCACACGTTTAGTCTTCTATAACTCAGGATTTAGTTGTGTGAGCCATGCATTAATCACATAAAAATTTATGTTTCCCAAGGGTTTCCATGTATGATTATAGATCATTTTACACCAAAAGAATGTTTTTTTAGGTACCTTTATATGTATCTACAAAAATGGCATCACAAGTTGCAATGGTTCAGAAATCATCTTTCTTCATACCAACAGCCGAAGAGTATGTAAAAGCCGCGATACGACAAATAGGATATGAATCTCGTTGCATGCCATACTGGGCTCACTCCATTCAATGGTTCTTTGCTTCAATGGCTCCAGATTCTCTACTAGATGCATGGCGTCTTTCAATTGGCATTCAACTTGGGGGATATAAGACTTAGAATCGTACGCATGGCATGGACTTTATTAAAAAAAAAAAAAAACTTTTATTTTGGATCTTGTGATAATGTTTCTTTTAGAATTACCTACGTTTGGATGGGTCATCCACGTACTCATATTAACTATTGAAACATATCGTGGCATGCTATTGAGGATAAGTGGTCCACAAGAATAGTTGTCTAATGCATAAATGAACGAAAACTTGTTTTAGAAATTATGTTTTGTAAGAGTGAATGAGCCATCTCATGTTAATTATTCAATAATATTATATCAAGCTTTCGTCAATAAGTGGTCCTTGATATATATATCACTTGTGCAATGCATAATTAAACGATAAAGATTTTTTTTTTGATCAAGTATTAGAGTATAAGTTAAAGTACTCTAGTATATATTTCATTCCAATCATCAGGCGGCAAATTACATAAGGATAGCAGGTAGACGAGCAACAAACTGCGCCGCCATCCCTTTCTGAATAGAAAACCCTAATCTACTAAAAACAAAGCCTCGCCCCTGAGGGGTCGAAAAGTTGCTGTGGACCACACGCTGATTATAATAACAACTTGGATGCATGGTGCCCTATTTTCAATATTGATTACAAAGCAAATTGCTCAACTACTAAACCTTCCAAAATCCAAAGCCACAACGTCTAAAATGGTTGATCTTTGGTAGTTCGGTTGACTACAGCGAGTTCGGTTTAGATTTACCGTCTTTCATTAATTGTTCTATTTTGTTAGAACTAAACGAACAAGCACAAATAAATTGGTCCATGTTTTGTTTAAGTTAAGACCATAATATAATAGGTGTGTAAAATTAGTTGGGCTTTATATATACACGGATGACCCTCGTGGCCTTGTGGTAACGTCAAAAGTCACTTTTGTTAATTTACTTATTACAAATGAGCAAAATGTTAGTCGTAACATAATTGGCCCTTAGAGTATACGGATGTTTAGTCTTTGAGTTGTAATGTTAGAATCTCCAGTCACATTGTAACATCCCGACCAACATGTCAATTAATATTGTCTGCTCTGCCTATGGGAAGCTTACAATTTGTTTTTCGTTATCCAAGTTAAAACTTTCGAGGAGGCCACCCATCATGATTGTTCCTACTCACGGGGGGGGGGGGGGGGGGGGGGGGGGGGGGTAAAAATGGGCCTCCATCCATTCAATTACGACATACCAAATAGACCCTTAAGATTCAATTTGTGTGTGGTTTCTATCTATTAAAACTAATCAGTTGATAATCAAAACTGACATTTAATGTAAATGTTTCTTAGTGTAGCCAGCCTTTCACATTAGTTGCAGTCAGATGATCAACATATGTTTTTTTTTTTTTTTGGAAAATGTTACAGAATAGTAACCAAGTTTTAAAAGTGTTCTAATTAGGTCACTCGTATCGTTTTTGTCCCAATTAAATAACTTAAAATTCAAATCGAGCCATGTCCTTTTTTCCACGTGTCAAGAAAAAAATGGAGCATAAGATGTTGGGGTCGGATTATTTTAATATGTGAAATTATATTTATAAAAATTAAAAACACTATAAAAATTAAAAAAAAAAAACAAGTTAAAATCCATGTCATCACTCGAAGTTAGCATCAAATAAAAAAGAAAAAAATAAACAAAAATCCACATAACCACGGTTACCTATGAAATGGATGAAAACCCCTTAATTTTAATGAAAAATGAATGTTGATTGACCTGATTGGAACAATTTTGAAACTTGAGTGACCTAATTGGAACACTTTTAAAACTTTGTTGCTATTTTTTTTCTAATTATTGGATCGTATTTTTGCTATGTGATAAACCTTACCTGATCTGGACCATCGAGCATTAGTATATAATATCGCAAAATATTTAATGACCTGACACAACCTTAAATGAGCTCAGACTCAACTTAATTTGTTTTTACCCCGTTAATGACCTGACACAACCTTAAATGAGCTCAGACTCAACTTAATTTGTTTTTACCCCGAAATTAAGTGTTTATTTTGTTTTGAATACAAGAAAATAGAAAAGTAAATAGGTAAAATAGAGGAAAGAAAATATAAATATAAAATAAAAGAAATTTATATTGAAAAGTATATTAAAATAATAATTCATTTAACTAGTTAATTAGCTTTAGAATTATTTATAAAATAAAAGTGATTAAAATAATAAAAAGAAAAAAATGAAAAAAAAAAAGAAAAGAAAGAAAAACAATTAAAAGAAAATAAAAGAAAAGAAAAGAAAAAGAATTAAGAAATATAGATTTGGCCCTTTAAGAGTAAGGTTATATTTGCATTTTCAAAAAGGTAACTGTAGTTTCTAATGAACAATTAAATTAGTGTAAAAGACATAGGTTTAGTACTGTAAACGAACCGAACATTCATGAACTGTTCATGAATTTGTTCGGCGGGAAGTTCGTTTATTTAATAAACGAACGAACACGAACAAAAATATTTGTTTGTTTAATTAAATAAACGATCATGAACACACCTTGTGTTCGTTCATTTATGTTCGTGAACATTCTTTTATGTTCGTGAACGTTTGTTTATGTTCGTTTAAATTTTAATAAATACATAAATAGTTATATTTATATAAATATTAGGTTTTCTAACTACTTATATAAATATAACTAATTACTATATCTATGAACGCTTATTTAGATGTGTTTTCAGATTAAATGTAATATATTAGACTTGTTTCTTCAATCATGTTAATTTATGTTTATTCAAATATGTTTAGTTAATTTTTTTATGTTCGTTTGTGTTCGTGAACTGTTCGTTTAGGCTTTAAACGAACGAACATAAACGAACACGAACATGCCAGATTTCTTAATGAACGAACACGAACAAAAAAATGTGTTCGATTATATGTTCGTGTTCGGTTAAAGTTAATGAACGAACACGAACATGCCTATGTTCGTGTTCGTTCGGTTCGTTTACAAGCCTACATAGGTTGTTACAAAAAGTTTACATTAAGGATGTTAAACGTGATTATTAAAGATAAAGATGAAACCTACAATTCTATATAAACATAAAGGATGTTTTTTGTAACTTTGTCTTTACTTTTTTTTTTGTCAGCAATTTTTTTTACAGTTAAAATATCAATTACCTTTGTAGTTGCAAGTATTTGAACCCATATCACTTTGTAGGGTAAACATAAAACCACTAGACACTGGTGAATAAGCTCATGGGTCTGTGATAAATTTACTAAAGCAAGGTTTCTACTTGCTAAACTCTATTTTACATTTCTAATATATAACTAAGTTGGTGTCCTCAAGAAAACATTATGGTGGTTAGATTGTTTGCCTCACAAAGAGTTTAAATCCCGAGGTTAGACATCGCATATTATGATTGGGTGGGTGAAATTTTCCCCCAAACTCATGAGGGGTGCACCCCTTACAACCTTATGGGAGGCCTTGGATTAGGTAATATATTTTTTGTGAACGGCCAACGAATAAATGCCTGGTTACCGGGTAACTCAATGGCAAAAGGCAACCTTATACGCCCATGATCGTCATACAACGCTATGTAGCCAAAGCCCACCATCTTCTGTTCTGGGAAAAACCCGCCTGAAGGCTCACTACAGTAAAACCTGGTTGGGATTAGATTCGAACCTGTGACCTGTGGCCTTAATCCTAAATCTTCACTTCCCCTCCAATGCCAGATCAACTACAACTCATTGGCATCGGGTAATATACTAAACCAGTAAAATTGGAATGAAAACCAGCCTAGTCTGCTTTCTCTACACCATTATCATAACTCATAAGTTCATCGGTCACCAGGCCCTACCTAAGGGCTAAGAGGTTTTATGAGTTACTGCTTTTGATCTTTCTTGTTTGCATAATAACCTTTGACAAATGTAAGCCCACAAACTAGCCTTGAAAGATCTAAACCCAAAAGGCCAGCCCAACCTGTAAAGCCCGAGAACTTTCTTAAACCACACCATCTGATTTATACACTACTCTAGTGGTGCACAAAAAACCCGAACCCGGACCCGGACCCGAAAAAAAAAACCCGGAACCGGGTATTATAAAACCCGGGTTTTTTATACCCGAACCCGACCCTACCCGTAGGGTAGGGACCGGGTATGCATATTTGATCTAAAACCCGAACCCGGAACCGGTTTTTTTTGTACCCGGTTTATACCCGAAACCCGGTTTTATAAATACCCGAACCCGAACCCGGAACCGGGTTTTATAAATACCCGGAACCGGTTTTTAAAAAAACCCGATTTTGATGTAATCTTGTTTAATTATGTATGCACTTTGATGTAATCTTGTTTAATTATTAGGTTTCTAATAATATTTGTCACCGCTACTTAATTATTTAGTATATTTCATTACAAGTGGAAACAAATATGCCAATATATGTTGGCCCTTCTATTTTCTTTGTTTGTTTAATATCATTATTAGTTTTTGTATTTAATAAATTGTGCCTTTGTTTATAAAGTTCAAGAATAACCACATGAAGAACTATAAATTGTGCCTCTGTTTATCAATAGATTTGATGTCTATGTGTGAGAGTTATAAGCATAGTTCCGGTCGGGTTTTTTTAATACCCGGTGCGGGTTTTTTCCCAACCCGATGCATACCCGAACCCTACCCGATGAATACCCGAACCCGGAAATAGGGTATTATAATACCCGGGTTTTATAAAACCCGACCCGAACCCGGGTATATAGGGTATACATTTTTGGTAGAGAACCCGGACCCGACCCGGTTTTTAAAAAAACCCGATTTTGTAAAACCCGATCCTACCCGAAACCCGGTTTTTAAAAAAACCCGATTTGTGCACCACTACACTACTCTATCCATTAACTAACTTTTGTTATTAATTTTCGCCAATTTATGGTTTTATTTTATGTATTCTTAATCTGTTTTTTCACTAAAAGTAAAATCCAGATCGTCAAATGCTATGGGACTTATTTAGGAACCATGGAACAACAAATAACTTATCTTAGCTCTAAATTGTTTTTAATCTCGAATCCAACCATAACTAAAGATGAGCCACATTCCGAATCAAATTATTATAGCGAAGATAACATGATGAGGGAACTGTGAACATCCTCATTTGACAAATTGTGAGCTTAATTCACAGTTGTTGATCTAAAAAATAAAAACGAAAAACTCTTTGTAACTTGATACGAAAAAATCTAGTAAGAGAAATTGATCTCAAAAATGAAAACGAAAAACTCCTTCATAACATAAAAGCCAACGACATTTGCACAAGCTGTCAAAATTTTGAAAATAAAGTTATCAAAATTCACTGCAAATACTAATATGTTAACCAACTGAAATGCTAAATGGAGAGCAAAACGTGAAGACCGGTCACGTTAGCCGGCCCGCCACCACTGTCCCGGTGATGTGGGGGGCGTCCCCCTCGACTGTTTTGCAGCGACCTCCCGCGTCAGAGACTAACGTTTAGAGGCGAGAGGGCAGGAGCTAACTCAAATGGGTAGAGCAGGGTAGGCCCGGGATTCGAACCGCCGCCTTATGGAGAGCAAACTTCCCCCACTCTAGCCACTGAGCTGCGCCCCTGAGGACAACTGAAAATGCTAAATGGTAAAAAAAAACCATCTAGTTACAAAAGTGGATTTGGGTTTTTTCTCAAATAATGATGCCGAGCTCTCACATCAAAAACAAGTACCGGGCTAGAAACTTGTTAACTTTGTGAAAGGAAAAGTGCATGTTTGGAGCAGGTGAAGGCTGGGGGTAGTACGTCGGATATTGAATTGGCATTGGTTGGGTGGAAACCAGTTAGGTTAATCGGACTTTTGAAAAATATTTTTTTCCTTTAATGTGAGTTTTCTGGAAGATGAGCCTTCCATTTGGAATTTTTTGGTATAAAATTTGTAGGGAATACAAAAGTAAAAAATATGTTAAAATTGCGATATACATATATATAGTTTTAAGAGAACTCTGTTTTTTAAAATATGACAGTTATATTGCCGTTGTTCAACAACTACAAACACACACCCATGTCGAGCACTACAACCCGACCAACATACTCATTTCCATATTTTATGTGTGTCTGTTGGGGTGGGGGGGGGGGGGGGGGGTATACCCCTACTTGAAGCAGTCGGCCAAACTTAGGAGAGACCTGAGTAATCCGCCCCACCACCATAACTAAGAGTCTAAAAAGTAACATAAATATTATGATGGTTTTAATCATTTCAATATTTTTTGTGGTTTCTAGATGAACGTGTTTATATATATGTGGGTTTTAGGGCTGTAAACGAACCGAACGAACACGAACAATGCCTTGTTCGTGTTCGTTCGTTAAGGAAATAAATGTGTTCACGAACGGTTCATGGACACTTACCGAACGAGATGTTATGTTCGTGTTCGTTCATTAAGGAAATGAGCGTGTTCGCGAACGGTTCACGAACATAAATAAATTTGGCGAACGCGACGAAGGATAAAGGTAGATGGCCCAGAGAGTATCACTGGAACTTGATTCCCTTATTGTGGAATAGAGGTCAATCGTATTCGCCGATGTAAATAATGAGAAAAGAAAGGGAAATGGTGTATAAACAATGTGAAAGAGGGTTTCCTAGTTTAATTGTTATGATAATAAAATAAATAAAAGTTTAATAATATAAAAAGTATAGATAAAATATATGAAAGTACAAAAATCTTTAATTAGAACACAAACATACGAACATAAACGAACGCATATGAACGAATGTTCACGAACATCTTACCGAACGTTCACGAACACAATCGAACGAACGAGACCTCTGTTCATGTTCGTTCATTTAACTAATCGAATGAAATTTCTTGTTCATGTTCGTTCGTTTATTAAACGAACGAACATAAACGAACTTCCCGCCTAATGGTTCACGAACTGTTCGCTGAACGTTCGGTTCGTTTACAGCCCTAGACTGGGTTTCACATGTCAATTTTTTTTATTTTGGCATCTCATTAAAATCGTTATTGTCGTTTTTAATTCTTATTTAAAAATAGTTTAATTTTCTTTTAATAACTTATAATATCTACGTAATTGAATAAAAGGTAAAAATATAGTTTTATTCAGTTGTCTATTTCTACTGAAAGCTAAATTATATCAAAATTATCGTAAATTTTAGTTTTGTAAGATTTAAAAAAAAAAAACTTTAATCTAGATACAAAAGAAACTGAACAAAAATGTATATTTAGATTTCTAGCTTGTTAACTGAACAAAAATGTATATTTAGGTTTCTAGTTATTAATATCAGAGGAAAAACTAAACTACATGGTAAATAAAAAAATATATATATTTTTCATGTGAGAGAACCTGGGGTTTTAAGCTAGTTTTAGAAGAAGTCACTATATCTGTACAAATTCTTTTGGTTCTCGTAATAGGTTAAAGAGAAGAAGAATTCTAAATATCAGTTGTCTTGTAGTTCGTCATGAAAAGAAGGATTCTAAATATCAGTTGTCTAGTAGTTCATCATTGATACAGGGTGAAAGTCTTCATTTCACCATCATCAACTCATTATTGATCTTGCTTAGTCTATAAGGCAGGTGTGGGGGCGCCACCCAAGCCAGCTGGGCATCTATAGCGCTCCACGGCGCTATCGGATCACACCCCTGGCGCTATGCCGAGGCGCCATTGAAGGCTCGCGAGCATGGTAACGGGCTTCATTCGCTTTGACCGAGGAGCATTTAAAAATTTGACCGTTGAAAACGGTCATAATTTAAAAAAAAATTACTTTCCATTTTATTTATAAATTAACACTATAAATACCCATTATTCTTTAACCTTTTCACCTCATTCCTCTCACTTTCTCCCTCACTTTTTATACAATTCTCTTCATATTTTTAAAAAATTCTCAACAATGTTTCCCAACAACCCATGGGACCCGACCAATCTGTTTTGGCAAAATATGCAAAACAACGAGCAAGAGGACCGTTATCGCCGAGACCCGCGTACGGGTGAGGTTGGATATTATCCAATGCCACCAACTTCTCCTCATCCCACCACTCAACCGATGCACCCATATATCGGGTATTATTCAAACATGCCCCAAAACATACCCGATACCCAAGACACAAGCGAAACCGAATACGTTCCCGAAACCCAAGTCGAATCCTCTTCTATAAAAAAAAGAAGTCATAAAAAGAAGGATGAGATCGAAAAGCGTACCCCTAAGAAGGTAGAATTTCGGTCGCCTAAGGAAGAGTTCGAGTTGGCAAAAGCATGGCTCGACGTAGGGGTGTTCACGATCCGATCCGATCGAGGGTCTGCTCATGCTCGGATTGAATTACAACCGATCCGATCCGAGCGGATCAAATTTGTAAAACCGATCGCAAAAGTGATGCTCATGCTCGGATTGAATTTGAATCGATCGGCTCGGTTTCGCTCGGTTTTTATCAAATCCTAAAAAAAAAGCGAGCGGATCGTTTTCGCTCGATTGAATAATAAGGCTTCGTTCAACAAAAACAAATTCTAACTTAAAGTGCGAATACAAAAGCAACATAAAATAAAGTGCGAATACATAAGAAACACAAAATAAAGTGCGAATACAAAAGCAACACAAAATAAAGTGCGAATACAACCAACCAGGCCCAACTAGCAAGAAGCTAGAAAGGACCTGGGACAAACAACAGCTAATCACCAACCATGTTTACATCAAAATTTTGCCAACTGTCGAATGTCATCGATCTCCATCTTGCTCTATGCTACTATAACAAACATAACATACCAAACAGCAGATTAAAAAAAACAGCAGATTAAAAAAAAACAGCAGATTGAAGAACTGTTGAAGACCGTCCGAAGATTGAAGACTAGAGACAGCGGCGATATGTGTGTCGGAGATTAGAGGGTCGGAGACGGAGACTGTGAGTCTGTGACTGTGGAGACCGGAGAGTGAGACCGAGATTAGAGCGGCAATTTGAATACGACTGATTAGGGAAGAATAGATTTAGGGTTAGATACTTAGATTTATATATTAAATATTAAGTTGGGTTGAATGTTATTTGGGCTTTTAGTTTTTTTGGGCTATTATATTTTTTTGGGTTTTTATCTATAAAATATATATATTAATTATTAATAAAAATAATTCGAGCGAAACCGAGCGATCGACGAGCGAGCGGAGCTATGCTCATGCTCGGATTGAATTTGAATCGAACCGATCCGATCGGCTCATTTACAAACTGAGCGGGAATCGAACGAGCATTTTTTGAGCATTTTTCGAGCGATCGTCGAGCAGTTTGGACAGCCCTAGCTCGACGTGTCGGAGGACGAGATTGTTGGTAAATATTTTTTTATGCTTTTGTAAATAATATTTTTTATGCTTTTGTAAATAATTTTTTTTAGGAGACGACCAAGACATAAAGGTACTTTGGGGTCGTATACGCGAGAAGTTTTTCGCCGCAATGGGTCGTGGCGTGTATCGAACCACCGAATTTTTTTCGGGAAAGTGGGGTGCTATGAGGACGAAGGTTAGCAACTTCAACAACATATACAATAATCTCGTCAATAATACTCGAAGGAAAAGTGGTGCGAGCGACGTCGATGTCTTGACAGAAGCCCACAACGACTATAGAATGCACCATGGGCATATGTTTACGTTGGTAACCACATGGGAGCTTCTTCGCAAATTTCCAAAGTGGCATCTTGTGCCACCGTTCGACCCAACCCGCCCTAGATCCAAACGGTCCAAATCGACATCCACCACCGAACCATCTGGGTCCGATGCTCGTACAGTAATTAATCTAAACGAGGATGCTGACGAGTTTGAAGAACCACAAGAGCTGCCTCGTCCAACTGGTAGGGATAAAAGTAAGGCCAAGACATGTGGAAAGTCTACTAAATCAGATGGCCCGTCAAAGATGAGCGAGATCGAGGCAGGTCTCAAGCAAATAATCTCCTTTAGGGAAAAAGACCAAGAAATGAGAATGGAGAAACAAATCCAAAGAGACATGGACTTTCTCGCAAGGGATGTGTCAGATCTACCAGAGGAGGACCGAGTCATTTTGGAGGCTCGTAAGGCACAAATTCGAGCCAAATATATGTAGTTTTTTATTTCTAGTATGTTGTGTTTTTTTTTAGTATGTTGTCTTTTTTTTTTTTCTAGTATCTTATGTTTTCTTTTAATGAAATTATGTTTTTTTTTTATTTTCTAGTTATTAAAAATGCCATTTAATTTTAAAAAATATATATTTAAATAAATAAATAATTATGTAATCATAACATGGGCCTCCATCCACACACTGCAATTTAAAGGGGATCATGATAAAGCCCCAGGGGTGACATGGCGCTGACGTGGAGCTTAGGTGGCCCCATGGGGCTCCAACCACACCCTATAGCCTAATAAACAACATAAATCCGGTGGATGGATCATATCAAAGCTGTTTTTTTTTTTTTTTTTTAGTTCTAATTTCAAATGCATTCAATTGCAAGTTAAACACCTACATTAATTGTGTCATCTTTTAGAATTTTATGGAAGTAGCCAGCCAACTTTTTCCATACAATAAATGAATTGAATCTGGTATGGGGTTGCTTTCTTAGAAATGAAGATTGAATTTTGTTCATTTCTTAAACTTCCAAATTTGCAAACAGATGTTGACTTTTCTAACCATATAAACTTAAACCATTTCTTAAACTTCCAAAATTGCAAACAGATGTTGACTTTTCAATTTTAACCATATAAACTGAAACCATATGATATGAAAACAAACCTTAAAGCTTACTGCATTCATTCTTTGAGGGTATGGGTTGGAATAAACACGTGCATTCTTTCATCTTCTTCTCCAAGCATATTCCAAAGTCTGCCCCTTTAAATTCTAACATGACTGTTTTTATTAGTTATATCTTGTGAAAACAGAACTGTAAGTTGTATGTGCCAACGATATTTGATACCCTTATTAATAAAAAATATATGGACGGTTGGAGCATCAACGGACTCTCTAGATCTCCCTCTAGTTTCGACCTAACATAACTGGTTTTTAACTTCTCATAAAATGTTGCTCTAAGTTTATAATTACGAAGTTAAACCCTCAATCACACATTCACATTCAGTTTGTGAAACGAAAGAATTGAATAAAATCTAAGTCCTAAATTAATTGGAGATCCCTTAAATATAGGGAGGGAGCCTAAGCTTCCGTTTATATATTTTTATACAATTGAGCACTCACTAATTTTTTAATGGTGGTTTATGATATAACTTTTTTGTATGCTTAGTAATTAATTGAAACAATTACTAATATTTCGTACCCATAAATAACATGATTGAGGGAGAAAAAAGCTCGATGGGTTGCCGTCTACGTCAAGTCTCGTGGAGTGAGTATCTAACGAATGAAATATAATAAGAGTTTTACCTTTAAGTACCAGCAAATAGGTCTTCAAACATATTTGGACCCTCAAACTTGAAATTATTTCAGTTCATTTCTACCAACTTTTGGTCTACGTACTGATGGTATACAAAAGGATGTGAATTCGGTATCATAAAATGGCTATAAGCCTTTTCTTTTATTATATTGTTAATTGATTCATCTTTTGATTACAAATCATATAAACATGTAAATTTAAATTTTGATTTGTTAAATAAAATTAAAGATCCATGACTTACTGGTCTAGAGGTATGGTGATTGTCCTTCACAAAAGTGGTGTTCAAATTATTACAAGTACAAGATTAGGTGGTATTTAGAGGTAAAAAATTGTTGTAAGAAAAAAAAGGAAATTAACGTCTCTTGAATGTAAAGTAACATGTATAGTTATTTTATAATATGTGATGTATAGGTCATTGTCTTGGCAATTGCATGATAAGGGTTCATCCCTCAAGAAATCACGATCGAACACTAGATAATTAAAAAGCACCTTTTTGAGGTCTAGAAGAAAGCTAACCCGTTTTTATAAGAGATTTCAATAATTTAATTTTATGGTTCGGTCTTTACATTCTCTTGCTAGTTGCTACCGATATATGGTATGTTGATAATAATGCGGATAAGGGGTATATGTTGATTAATAATAATAACTGGTATGTGTGATATGTGTAGGAGGCATGTATGTAGGTACACAATTATTTGAAAGGGTATGCTCGTGTTGTAGTTAAATGGATGTAAAACAAATTGTTGGCGTTTTCTCCTCTACGTAGATGTGTGTTTGAATATGTTGAGATTACGGGTTTGCTAACCATATTATTAGCGAGTGTGTTTGGAAATGCAGGTATATGAACGTCGGTCTTTCGAAGAGACTATACCATATTGGAATGATTGAAAATGTTGAAAGGATAATCGATTGAAGTAAACTTATGCAGATAGAATGTGTTATGGACATTTTAGATTATACAATATTTTATATTTGATTGTCACCACTTACTAACGGGTTGGTTGAATGTGGTGATCGCAGGATTTCACCGATTTTATTTCTCATCATCGAAGACAGGCGGGTGTAAATTGAGCTAAGGAGCAAGGATTATACGGAACGGATGATCACATAGTTGTCATTTATATCTTTATTGATACGATGAACGAAGATGAATGTTGTAGTTCTTTTAGAGAAAACATATGTCATTTTATAAATGAACTTTCAAGTATGTCAAATCATTTGTAAAGAAAGAAATTTTACGGTTCGTATTCTTCCGCTGCATCTTTTCGGTTAAAACGTGTTAGGGTCTTACAAAAAAGCAAAACACGGAGGGTGGTTGGCGGCAACGGTAGGTCGAAGAGGAGGATGGATTGAAGAGGAGAGGGTTATTGTGAAGCCTGGATAAAAAGAAGGTAAAGGCAGATGGAATGTGCACTTGTACACAACTATACAACCCGTTAAAGCATATAAAAACCACAAAGCATGAAACACATGATGCCTAACTATGTTACAAAATTATAGTATATAATTATGTGTATAAGGGGTATAAGTTTGGCATCGTCATGTATCAAATGTGTGGTTGCTTGATGACTCTTATTTAGTTTACAAGAAGTTGAGAGGGTGTCATGGTTGAAGAGTGAGAAGTTAAAGGGTATTTAAAGAAAGTATTGAATTTGAATAATTGTGGAATAACATAATAAAAAGTGGAATATATTTTACTTTCATCCATGTTTTTAATATGTTTGCTTACTTTCGTCATAAAACGTATGCATGTCAATACGTTAATCAATTTCTTATTATTTAACTTATCATCATACAATAAAATATGTAAACTAAAAATATTCTTCATTTGGTTGATATAAAGTATATTCAAGTTGCTTCCAAGGTCCTTAAGTACATTTCACTTACCGTGGCAATAAGGGACGCGTTTCATATAAGTTGATCTACGTATTTGATTAAGGTCGGTGGTTTATAAACATTTATTGAGAAATTGTAATCCGTCAAAAGAATTGGACCATAAGGAAATTAGTTTTGAGATTAAATTTGTCAAATAATATTGGAACATGAAGTAGTTGAAAATCGTAAAGAAATTATCCTTGTATTAAATTTCCAACGTTTTGAACAGTAAATTTTTTTAAAATATTGGAACATGAAGTAGTTGAAAATCGTAAAGAAATTATCCTTATATTAAATTTCCAACGTTTTGAACAGTAAATTTTTTTAATATTACAGTAATATATTTTTTTCTTATTAAGTTGAATAAGCTTTGTGTCAATCGGTACTTGTATCGAAATACATGTATCGTATGGTTCGTTATCGGTACATGAAGGTAAAAATTGGCACTAACCTTGTACAGAAAACCCCAAAAGTCAGTACCGAAATGATTTTGAAAATCTTTTAGTTCGGGAAATTCGGTACTTCTACCCGGTACTATTTGCTCATCTCTGATCATGGGTACCGTACGAACAACAACGGTATCGTGCAACTTTTTTATTGATTTTCTTCAACTTTTAATGATTTCTTTTTTTAGTTTCAGGGGTAGGGATGAGCTCGGTGCCAACCGATATCGATACCGAAAATACTGGTTACGGTACCGGTATATGAAGGTAAAAACCAGTAGGCGCCAAAAGTCGGTACCGAATTTGTACTTAAGATCTTTCGGTTCGGTAAATTTAGTACCGGTACCCAATACCATTTGCTTATCTCTGACCACGGGTTTCATACGAACAAAATCATTACCATAAAAACTTTTTGGTTGATTTTCTTTCGGTTATCTTTTAGTGTTTTTTTCTATATCTTCTTTTTATTCTTGTCAGCAGTTTCGTGCGTAACGCCCTCGTAGTGATTTCAAAACACATGTAAACACAGACTAAATAACAAAATAAGTTCGCCGCAACGCGGTGACTGTGAAAAAACCTAGTTGCAATTTATGTTACATTTTTATTGAAACTAGTTGAATTTCCGCTCGCGCGTTGCGGCGGGGACCCAATGACTGCAAAACGCGTGTCAGTAACGGCAATCATATACCGAATATCAAAACATAAATAAAAATGTCGTGAAAAGGATAGTCACTCCGTTAAAAAAAAGATTTTAAATAGCCTAACATATAATAATAGGACCCACACGTCCTACACGTTGGAAATTCGGTTGTTTTCAATTCATTTATTACGGTGCTAACACGTTAAAATATGGATGAGCTCGGTACCGGTAACGGCACTGAAAGTTTCGATCCGAAAAATAATCGAAATTAAGTACCGGCACCGAAAATGCTCGGTACAATACGATATGGTATTTGAAGGTAAAAATCAATAAATAGGTATGATGCTAGACCGGTGTCGAACCGAAAGTAACGATTCTTACCGAAAATGATTTGGTATAGTAAATTTGGTACCGATACGATACCGGTTTGATTACAGGATTTGATACGTTTTGCTCATCAATAACTATCCAAGTTAATTTTACATGCTACAATTCATTCATTACATAAAAAGACAAAAAATTATTAAAAATAAGTTGTGTATATAAAACCTCATTCAAACGAAATACAGTTTACTTACTGTGTGTATGAAAAGTAATCAAAACGGTGCAATTACTTGCATTGCTACGTTGCTACAGAATTTGATGAGCTTGGTACCAACCGGTACCGAAAATACCGTTATTGAAATCCCAAAAAATGGGTACCGGTATCGAATATACCTGGTACGGTACGGCTCGATACGGTCGGTAGCGGTACGGCACCAGTATTTGAGGGTAAAGACCGATGAATACCGGTGCCAAACCGGTACCGAAAATACACCCGGTTTGATAAATTTGATACCGGTATCAGAACCCGATTGCATTTACTCATTCCATAGTGATGGTACTATTCATTAAATTATATTATATTCACTACTGTTCATTCAGTAGTGTTTTTAATATATAGGTAATAATAATAATGTTTAGCTTCTAAATTTGTCAAACAAATAGATTGATGGTGTCCGTAATGGCCTTATCCACAACCACGATGGCAAGACCGTGACAGTGTCGATGATGATGAAGGAGCTATAGATCCCAATTAACATGTTTATATTTTAGTTCTACGGGTCGAAAGAGCAAAACATGGTTTTGTAGGAAAGTATCTTCTCTCTATCTAAGAAGTGAAGGGTTCAAATGTATAGATATAAATCTCCATGAATACGTTAGTTTGGTGTTAATTTAAAAATGTATTATAATTTAAAAATCAAAATAAAAAGTCGTATCTATTTTTATCAAAAAGAAGAGAAGAGAAAATAAAAGTAAGGATTAGGAGGTGGTGATCTTGAATCATGGAATAATGACATGTATAGAAGAAACGTATACAAAAACAGAACCCCAATATTTATTGGATATGATATGACCCATCCGTTACATAACAACATACACAACAAAACCTCCTTCCTTCCTTCCTAAATTATCTATTCTCCCACCCCTTCCTTCCTTCTCTCTTATTCTTTCATTCAATCAATAACAATAAATAAAATCCCTCTTTTTTTCTCTCTCCCTCCTAAATTCTTCCAACAATCATTTCTTAACCTACAAAATCATCAACACTTCCATTCTAATCGCATAAAGTTTCTATTTTTCTTGGTGGGTTTTTCAGACAACTCATGAATTTTCACGGATTATGCTTTATCAATCAAATGTTGTTCCTTCTGTTTTCTTTATCTTTCATCATCGTAAATGTGCAACCTTTATGTTATCCCACTGGAAATCTAACTTACCCCTGTCTTTTCTTTTCTAAATCTTAATAATATGTTTGTCTTTTGATTACACGTGTTCACTGGATTATCTGATGATCAGGATCATGCCTCCTGTGGTTGAATAAATATTGATCATGCTTTTGTTCACAGATTCTGTGATTCTTTGTTTTGTTTTGTTTGCTTGAATCCAACCAATCTTATTATTCATCTGATGCTTTGGTTGAAAGTTTTCTTTTTTATAGAATATCCTTTCGTGAAGCAACAGTATTGTTTCCTCTGTGGGTTTATTTATTTGTATAAACAACCCCCCTTTGTTTGACTTATTTTGTTAATCATGTGCCACTAATTCCACAACACACGTCTGTCTGATTGATGAGAATTGTTTTCCCTGAAATTTTCTGATTAATTTAGTACAATTTCTGTATTTTATATGCAATGGGTGTGTATTTTTTAAATTCTTTTAATTGTTTCTGATGTTGATCTTTTTTTTTTTGTAGTTTTTGGGACTTGAGGGTTCTGGATTAAGCAATAGTTCAAGGTATGTTATCGTTCTCATTTCAAACTAATGGGGTGTTTGGATTGTGTTTCTACAATGGAATCCATTGTAAAGATGCACATCCCTCTAAATTCTGGAAATTGAATAAAGAAGTAATGTTATTCAACCAGTTTTAGACCAAAAGAAACAGTAATGTGTTTATTTTTAACATATCTTTATGTGACTTCTAGCAGTTAAATCTTCTCATCTTAATTAATTTGGGCACTGCAGAATTGAGCAGTGCCCATGGATGCCACCACGAATGGAACGCAAAGTATTCAATACCCCAACATTCCCGATCAACCCGTTTCCATGCCCACCAGTCCATCGTTAAATCGACAAACCCGACATTGTTTCGGAGATGCAACACCAGGAGAATTTCCATTATCTGCAAACCCTTCAATTGTTCTTCATGTTCTCACTGGTTGTAATCTTGACCCACAAGATCTAGCAAAACTAGAGGCAAGTTAACATTTTTTTTAATATTTTAAACATAAAAAAGATTTCTTTGTGAAAATTTGTGTTTCTTTGCAGGCTACATGTTCTTTCTTTAGGCAGCCTGCCCATTTTGCCCCTGATCATGAACTCTGTTTATCTGAGCTTGCGGCTCTTGATATGTGCGAAAAAAGAGCAATTTTTAAACCAATGAATTTAGAAAAACGCGAAGATTTGAAACTAAGATGTGGGGGTTCTTGGAAACTGGTTTTGAGATTCTTGTTGGCTGGAGAAACATGTTCTAGAAGGGAAAAGTCTCAGGCTATAGCCGGGCCGGGCCATAGTATCGCTGTGACTTCAAAAGGGTCTGTTTATACTTTTGGGTCAAATAGCTCGGGCCAATTAGGTCATGGAACTACCGAAGAGGAGTCTCGGCCTCGCTTAATCAGGTTTCAATTCTTGATTCATTAAAGTTTTGACCTGTTTCTACTTGGAGTGACAATAACGATGTGGGCGGGCCATTTGGTTAAACGGTTCACAACTGGTTCTTTTTAAACAGGCTGGGTTGGGTCTATTAAATTCGGTTATAAAAAGTAGGCAAAAGATCAAATACAAATAATCTTAACATACTAAACATACAAATTGAAGGAAAACCCAAAAAGACAAGGTGGCATTTTTGTAATTACCACCAACTATCAAAGTTACAACCAAAAATACCTAAAAAAACACAAAATTTTTTTTTAACATTTTTTATTAAAAAATCGCTACATTTCGTTAGCAAAAAAAAAAAAAAAAAAAAAAAAATTTTTTTTTTTTTTTTTGCTGCTACTAAAAGTAGCGATTTTTTAATAAAAAATGTTAAAAAAATAAAATAAAATAATTTGTGTGTTTTTTTTTTTTTATAGATTTTTTTAGGTTTTTTGGGGGTTTAGTTTTTAGCATTTTAGCTTGGGGGGGGGGGGGGGGGGGGGGGGGGGTTAGGTTTTTTTTTTGGGGGGGGGGGGGGAGTGGTTAGGTTTTTTTAGGTTAGAGTAACTTTGATAGTTATTGATAATTACAAAAATGCCACCTTGTCTTTTTTAGTTTTCCTTCAATTTGCATGTTTAGTATGTTAAGATTATTTGTACAAGAACTTTACCCATAAAAAGTATAGTATTATAATAAAATTCTATTATTCTAAAAAATGATTTATTCAAGTCTAAGCTTTTGAACATGATGTCAGTGATTTTTTACTATTCGTGTATGCACCCATTTGAACAACATAGACACATTGCAATTAAAATCAACCCATTTCTAATAAACTGGTCGAAACAGTCACCTTGTTGGTTCAGTGGCGGATCTAGAAAATTACTTAAGGGGCAACGTTTCAAAAAAAAAAAAATTTACACTATCGCGGCCGAGCCAAGGGGCAACAAAATCCGAAAAACGCAAAAAAAAAATAAAAAAATTTACACTATCGCGGCCGAGCCAAGGGGCAACCCGGGCTACCCCTTGACATGGGGTATGTCCGCCCCTGTGTTGGTTACTGGGTCAAAAATGGCATTTTTGGTATAGGTTGGGTTGACCTATAACTCATTTTATCAACATTCTGTAAGTAATTAGCATGTTAAATATAATAGCAAAATTGCATTATTTTGATGCTAATCTACTTTTCTGAATAAAGTGAATTAGGATTCAGTAAGAGTCGTCCATTAAAAAATCACCAGTATGTGACTTTTGACCCGTTTGAATCGTTTCACGTTTTATACGAGTTATTACGTTCTACCCATTTAACCAGATCGAAATAAAATGTGATTTTATATAGACCCATTTACCCTTTGGGTCGAAATTGACACCTTTTGTCTTTACCGATCCCTTTGTATTAACGAGTTGCGTATGTTGTAGATCTTTGGCAGGAATACGTATAATACACGCAGCAGCAGGGGCAGGTCGAACAATGCTAATCAGTGATTCAGGGCAGGTTTATGCCTTTGGAAAAGACTCATTTGGGGAAGCAGAGTATGGAGCTCAAGGAAGTAAACAAGTCAACACTCCTCAAATAGTCGAGTCTTTGAAAGACATATTCGTCGTACAAGCTGCTATTGGAAATTTCTTTACCGCTGTATTATCACGAGAAGGAAGAGTCTACACGTTTTCTTGGGGTAAAGAGAATAAACTCGGTCACCAGACCGAAGCAACCGATCTTGAACCACGCCCATTGTTGGGCCCACTTGAAAATATACCTGTGGTTCAGATTGTGGCTGGATATTGCTATCTTCTTGCTTTGGCTTGTCAACCTACTGGCATGTGAGTTTCAATAATTTTGTTACTTTCTATAAAAGCTGCTTTTAGGTTGTAGTACGTATGCTGGTGAAAAATCTTGATTCCGACAGTAATTATCATGTTAAATTGGTTTCTCAAACAGGTCAGTGTACTCAGTCGGATGTGGGTTAGGAGGGAAATTAGGGCATGGGACGAAAAGCGATGAGAAACAGCCAAGACTGATAGAACAGTTTCAAACTTTAAACCTACAACCGATGGTGGTTGCAGCCGGTGCATGGCATGCAGCCGTGGTTGGGACTGATGGCAGGGTGTGCACATGGGGCTGGGGCCGATACGGTTGTTTAGGCCATGGGAATGAAGATTGTGATTCGGTTCCAAAAGTGGTTGAATCTTTAAGCAATGTAAAAGCTGTACATGTTGCTACAGGGGATTATACCACTTTTGTTGTTTCTAATGATGGCGATGTTTATTCTTTTGGATGTGGTGAATCGTCGAGTCTCGGGCATAATACTGCAGATGTTGATGCACAGGTTTGCACTCCTTTTAATCCTTTACAGTTTCCAGTTTTATTAAGATTTTGTGTCGAATTCTTAAATTATATTTGCGTGTTTGATACATAGGGGATTCAGCATGCTAAAATATTGAGCCCAAAGTTAGTGACATCATTAAAGCAAATTAACGAAAGGGTGGTACAAGTCAGCCTTACAAACTCCATCTATTGGAATGCACACACATTTGCACTAACAGAAACAGGGAAACTATATGCATTTGGGGCGGGTGACAAAGGTCAGCTCGGTGTGGAACTTGTGGCTAACCAAACCGAAAGGCCGACCCCTGAACGGGTCGAGATTGATCTCAGTTAGGAGAATCCTATGATGACTGCTGCTAATCTTTACATATGATGAATTGTTTGTTTTTTTTATTTAAAGTCTGGTGTCTGTAACTTCCTTCCATGTGTACATAGAAACAGAAGGATCTGTATAGAATGTAAAATTGTTGATAGGTGTGTTGAAAATACTAAAGGTGTAAATATTTCAGTTTCATTTGATTATAACAAGATTATTCTAATAAGTTGCCTGCTTATATGATTATCATATGCATCCATCCTTATTATTAATTAAGACATTGCTTTTATTTAATTGTTCTCTAATGCCACTATAATCCACCAAGAATCAATTCTTAGAATAAAATGTCTATTTCTTAGAATAAAGGGAAATGCAAACATGGTTGCGGAAAAATGACGGCAGACCTAGTACGAAACAGACTAGGTTCATCAACAATAAATCAGTTGCAAAACTTGAAGGTAGGAACCACAGACATCAATATTCCGATGGCGAGATGACATGGTCAATCTTCAAGATCATTTTCACAACTTGCGTAGCAAGCAAGATCTGTTGTTGCTTGCCAATTAAGGTTTCGAAGACATTTTGCTCACGCATGTCATTTGTACAAGTATCGTTGCAGTCTATACCACAGCAATGATTGTTGTCCTACACAAGTAAACCAAATATATTACAACACAGCAGGACAGCACACAAACATTGTTCTGAAAGCAATTAACCAACTAGTCAAGTGAACAGAAAATAAAACAAATTAGCTAAAAAGGTCAAATCGGTTGAGAAAGATCAAAAGTGTTTTCAAATGCTTAAAACTCATAAATCAGCAAAACTATTATGACAATAGATAGAGCTTTTATAACTATATTAATACGTTAAATAAATTCAGAAAAAAAATGAGTGGTCAACCCGACACGATGCATTTTAACCCACACTAAATACTACATGTTTTGATTCATTACCCAAAACCTACCCATTGTGCCCATTTTGCCACCTCCCTCATGCTAGAAAGTAGAGTGATAAATACCTTAATTTGCTGGGCTTTGACTGCAGACAGTGTTTCAATGGGTTGCAGACCACTATTCTCAGCAAGAGCCATGGGGACAGAATCCAAAGCATCTGCAAATGCCCTGGTCGCATACTGTCGTCAACGAAAACCAAATTCAGTATATACTGGACCCACAAAATCAAAACGCCAAGAGCAACATGATTATAATTGATGGCAGCGGAACAGTATTTCGATCATCGTTAACATCATCATCATCGTATTCGTGTGTGCTTCTGTGTGTTTATTCGTATGAACGTGTTCATGCAGAGAGAGAATTGCACACATAAAATGGATATTGAAATATCTTGGTAACCGTAAATGTTAGAGAATACATCATATATATAGGGTGGTGGTGACGGTTTGTCAACCGACATACCTTTTACCAACCGCTAAGTAATATCTAATTTAATTACTAACCTATGATCTAGTTATCCTAACTAAATAATACGTAATAATAAACAATATATGCTAAGTTTATATTCTAACACCATCCCCTAAACTTAGCATCGGTAATGGCTCGTCACGTCGGCTTTGATGATAAACGCATTTTTCTTTAAACTTGTCATAATGCGTCCATAGATCCACCTTGATTTGTTTCGTGATGTCGAGTATAGTAATATTGTTACTCATTCCCCATTTTGTCGCTGAAAGTCTTTGAACCGTCGTTAATGCCATTTCAGTGCCGCTAAATCGTTTTGTCGCTAATCTATTTTCTGTCGCTATCTTTCTTCTTTTGTCACTAACTGTCGTCGCTAAAACTTCTTCTTCTGTCGCTGAAGTCTTCACTAAATCATTCTTTCTTCTTTGGATCATCCTTTTGGATTTATTTGCAGAAGTATATCTAGTATAAACTTCTTTAAAAAACAGAGTATCATGCCTTTTGCCTTTCACTTCCTTTATCATTGTAATTCTTCGTGTCCGATTCCTTTCTTGTTCTTCATGAACGGTTCCGGTCACCGGAACATCATCTTGCATATCGCCTTCAGTTACGAAGACATACAAGTCTTCATCTTCTTCATCGCTGCGGTCACCACCGGAATCGTAGTATTCCGTTTCTTCAATTGAATCATTGTGATCCTTCTGATCACTGATTGGTTCTTCCTGATCTTCCCGATCGTAACCAACCATATAGATATTCGGGGTGAAGCATGCCCCATCATGAACATCTGTACTTGCCGGATTCAATATCGAAACATCTTCTTCATCTGGTTTCACATACATCGAAACGTCTTCTTCGTCCGGTTTCACATCAGCGTTGTCTGTTTTCTTTGCATTATTATTTTCATCTTCTTCGTCTTTCTTCTTGGATTCCCCTGTTTCTTGAAGAATCAATTCCGATGACATCGGATTCTCGAACTCCCCTGTTTCTCCTTG
Organism: Helianthus tuberosus; assembly: GCA_030545235.1. Lineage (NCBI taxonomy): Eukaryota > Viridiplantae > Streptophyta > Magnoliopsida > Asterales > Asteraceae > Helianthus > Helianthus tuberosus. Next base: position 35,999 of record JARYGA010029395.1, read on the forward strand.
TCTCCCTTCTGATTCTCGTTCTAATAATTCGATTTCGTGTTCTAATTTCATTAGAATCTCTTGCTTCCATTCTGCAAACTCGCGTGATCGTGGAGTCGTGCGATCGGGATTGGATTCTTGTCCGTCTCCATATCCCCTGTTTTCCTTCTTCATCCGGGTGTGCCCGGAATCGTGTATTCTCGATCGATTTTATTCAATTTTCCATTGTGGCGCTGATACCAATTGATGGCAGCGGAACGGTATTTCGATCATCGTTAACATCATCATCATCGTATTCGTGTGTGCTTCTGTGTGTTTATTCGTATGAACGTGTTCATGCAGAGAGAGAATTGCACACATAAAATGGATATTGAAATATCTTGGTAACCGTAAATGTTAGAGAATACATCATATATATAGGGTGGTGGTGACGGTTTGTCAACTGACATACCTTTTACCAACCGCTAAGTAATATCTAATTTAATTACTAACCTATGATCTAGTTATCCTAACTAAATAATAATAATAAACAATACATGCTAAGTTTATATTCTAACAATAATAATATTAATGATACCTGTTCAACTCCTGGATATTTATCAGCAGCAGCTTCAACTGCAATTGAGCATGAAATTTCTGCAGCTCCCCCACCATATACAATTGAGTTATTACGTATCAGATTTCTAGCAACACACAATGCATCATGGATACTGCGTTTGGTTTCCTCTATCATCATCTTGTTACCTGATTTCTCACAAAAACATGTTTAAAAAATAATCGTTATTGTAATTAATGTCCCAATAAAATTAGTTTACACTAAACAGAATTAGTTAACTTACCTCCACGAATAAATATGGTTACAGCCTTTGAATTTGCACAATGCTCGATATAAAGCATTCGATCTTTTGTCGTACTAAATGCCTTCTCTCTAACCAAACCAGCCTGTCATAATTATATTACAATGTAAGACGTGTTTGTCTCGTGTCTTTTTATATAGTATTAACAATGACAATTTATAGAATTATGATAATTACCTTCCCTAGTTTTTCAGGTGTTAGTTCTTGGAACCTGGGAACAATTCTACCGCCTGCACAAGACAAAAGAAAAAAAAAATGTATTTAGCATATATATTAACAGTGTACTATCAAACAAAACTTTCTTTTAAATAGTTATTTAGCATGCACAAACCTGTTGCTATTGCTATAAGCTCGAGTTCTACACCACCAACCCATCTGACAGCTGGCAAATTTCTGTTCATTAGAGGTGGATATGCAGAGGTTCAGGGCTAATGTTGAATTTACTATGGAAGAACTGGATGGTTCAAGTGATGGGGATCATGATGATGAGAGAAGCGAAGAAGGTGTGCCTGTAGACCTGGAGGACTTTGAAAGTGGGTCTGATGACAATTCAAGCCTTAGAGATAAGGTTGCCAAGAAGATAAGGAGGAGAAACAAAGGTGCTTTAAAAGGTCCAAATGATCTGCCATTCTTTGTTGGTCAGCTTATTGATGACAAGAAAAAGATGAATCAGATGGTGAAAATTATGCTCTTAAGGCAAGGAGGGATGTGTTTATTCTAAAAACGAATTGTTAAGGTATAGGGTGGTATGTTTTGGAAGTAATCCACCACTACTTGGTCCTGTAAAATAAAAGGGAGATGAGGGGCAAAATAGTAAATGCACCAAAGTAGGGCAAAAATACAAACACCTTAAAAGGCATACCAAGCCCACCTGTCCTTGGGCAGTTCACATCTCAAGGAATACAGACAAGGATAAGTGGTGTGTGAAGACCATTCATAATTAACATAATTGTTTGACAACAAGGGCCGTTTCTTTGTACACAATCAGTTCGATTGCCAGAGAGATCCAACCTATGATTGAAAGCAATCCAGACATGCCAATTCATGCAATTCAAAGTCAACTGCTTCGGAAGCATCAACTAGAAATATCACTACATAAGGTCTTCAGAGCCAAGAGGATAGCAACTACGAGGATTTATGGTGGTTACCAAGAACAGTATGGTCTGCTAAGGTCATACTGTGATGAACTTCTAAAAGCCAACCCAGGTAGTACAATTAAAATTGATGTGGAGCCATGTGGGAACTCAGGTAGTACAGTATGGTTTGTAACTTTAGACTATGTTTGTCATGAAGATGTTTGGTTGTTTGACTATGGTTATGTTATCATGAAGATGTTTGGTTGTTTGACTATAGTTTGTATATGGCTGGTTTATTATGTTCACATTTGTGTTCAAACAGAATTTTGGCGGAAAGTGATTCGATTACATTGCAACATTTAGTACAAATAAGTGGTCCAAAATACAACATACAACCAAACAAATCTACCCTATTTCCAGTGACAATCATCCAAACAAGACCAATCCGAATCAGAACCATGCTCCCCTTCATATGGGTCAAAGTACCAATCATCCTCTTCATCCCAATATGTGTAATCCCATGCATGTTCCAGCACTTCAGGGTCATAATCCTTTGTCGGATCTCCGAATATCTTTTCATAATCTGTTTCTTGCTCCAAGTAAGGTCTGAGTATCTCAGAGTTTTGATCCTCAAAGTATACATAACTGTCTGGTTCTTCGGCTGCAACGACGTCTTCATCCTTAGCAATATCTTTCTCATTCTCAACTATATCTTTCTCTTTGTCAGCAATACCTACATAATTACAAATAGGCTACCAAAACAAACATAAAGTAAGAACTTGAAAAGGACCATTGCATAAACTTGAAAACTCATAACTCAAATACAATTAGAGTCAAAATACACAAACTAATCCAATTTCTCCACATTTAACTTCTTAAGCAAAAAAAGTAGAACAATCAAGACCCAAGTAATCCCTAAGTACATCTTCAGTTTGAACACATCGCCATTCTTGTACCGAGCCAACTGGTCTTTGCACTTAGCCAACTCATCCTTATCTTTAATGCTTTGAATTAAAGCAGGCATTACCTCTCGACAAATCGGACATCCGTGTTCTTTACCAACATCAGCCCATCTGAGGAATCCACATCCTCCAACCTATTATCGAACATCATAAGCAACACGACAAAGAAACTTGAGTTTCAATAAGCATAAAACAGAAGAAACTTACACAACGAAGATACCATCGACCAGGATTAGCTTTGGATTCTGATTATTTGAACACTGTTTGCCTACCACAAGGACAGATGATGTCTGAAGCTTGAGTTTTACCCATTGTCTCCTTGGATCGAAGCACAGAGGAAGAAGATGAAGACATGTTCAGCAAGACCGATGAATTTGGGGGTCGATTGAAGAACACAATGAGAAAAGCGTTTAGGGCAGACAATTTAGGGCTTGAAGCTTCTTAAATGAGGAAGACAAAGGGCACTTTGGACATTTCAACACACACTAACAGTAATATTAACGTTGACATGGTCCGGGGGGTAAACTTGCGCCATAACACCAAACGTTGGGGGGTAAAATTGCAATTATTTCCTTAGGGGGGTCAGAGTGCCAATTGGCCTAAACCCCAGGGGGTAAAATTGCAGTTTACTCCTATATCTATACTATATAATAAAGTAATCACGTAGAGTTCATCAATGCAAGCCCATATATGACCAACTTAAAAAGAGTAAAATGGTAATAAAAATTATCGAGGTGACACGATGACCAACTTAAAAAGAGTAAAATGGTAATAAAAATTATCGAGGTGACACGAAACATTTGTGTTACAGCTTCAAGTGACGTACGAATAATAAGAATGGTTTCCAAATAAATAAGTCACATCCTTTTTTATGTTTAACTTCCTTTTTTTCCTATTTTTAGAAATTACAAGAAAATTGGAACCTTTGCTTATATTCGTTTTTTATAGTTTTCAATCGATTTAAAACACATGTGGATATCCTTTTAGGCATATCACGCCTTTATTTTTTGGGTTATACTTTTTGGTTGCGACACCGAATGCATACCGACTGAATTCCCGCCACAATGTGTGATTAAATCCTATAGTACTATAACATTTACCATTTAGATCTACAAACACTCTCCTATGGTTGGTCGATGGAGCTAGTATATCGATGCCACGTGCTTATATAGTATAGATATACATAAAAACAAATGTTGAACTAGGAACCAGAGTGGTATGGTGGAAACTGTGTTTGTCTACATACTTCCGACTCGCCTGTTCGACTCATGGGTCGTACGATTTCAGTGTCCTTTTTGCGTCTATTTGCTTTTATAAACCATATTCATCATATTTAACGAGTAATACATTCCCGCCTGCGTGTTCAACTCATGGGCAGTACAACTTCAAATTTTCAAGGTCCTTTTTTTCCGGCCAAAACTAAAAGTTTGATGACCATGAGATCAGATCCTACCCGGGTTTGTCTGTTATAAACCAAATCTCTAACCAAGTGGCATGACCATGTTTGCTTTTATAAACTATATATATTATATTTAACGAGTAATACATCTATCATCTAAAACCAACTTTTAGGAAAAATAAAAAGCATGCTATGAATACAAATGCTTTTTTTCATATATACATCCCTAGGAGTCATAAAAAATGAAATCCAGAGGGAACATTATTTTACAACATTAACCACAATGATGAATGATATCTAAAAATCGTTTAATGGACGGATATATATAGTGTCCACAATCACGCACTCTTTATTATATTTTCTATATATACACAAATTATCTAGAAGAAACACCCAACAACAACGACGGCTGCCACAACTGCGTAAACTCCACAAGCCTTGACCGATGGAGCATTACCTTCTGCTGGAGCGGCAGCACTGGTTGCACCACTTGCACCACCAGCGGATGGACCCTCAGCAGCTCCAGCAGCATCAGGTGCCCCAGCTGCCTCTGTAGGGGCTCCGCCATCCTTGGCAGCATCTGCGCCATCCCCTGCTGGAGCGGCGGGTGTATCAGCAGCGGAGACATATGCAACCATGGCAACAAAGATGAGTGCAAGAACAACAAATCGGTTGATGGCCATTTTATTTCCTTTATTTAAAATCAACTGAAAAGATGATTTTTATTGTTTTTGTATGATGATTGCACGATGAAATCAAGTGATACAATGTGGGATTTATATAGGGGAAGGTTTGAAAATAGTTGTTATTGACCGTTAAACTTGGTAGTTTATTAGCCCCTTGTTTGGTTATGTCTCTAAACCACACAAATTTGTGGTTGACTTTTTATTGTGCTTTTCTTTACCATCGTTTGATAATGTAAATATAGAAATTGAAAACCGAGCTTTAGCCACAAATTTGTTTTTTTTTCTTTGCATTTGTCAAGCATATATTTCGTTAAAATCAAATTACCCATTTTTATTACATACACAAACTCAGGTCACTAAAATTTAAGGGGTCATCCTCTTAAATTAGAAAATATATAATTTATTTATGGTTCTAATCAGTTTCCAACCCCGTCAACCTGTTTGACTTAGAGAATCATAGGATCACCAGGTATGGACCTGTACCCAAAAAAAAAAGCCGAAAATGGTATTTAAAAACCTAGTTTGTATAGGGTATAGGATTATGGCTCAAAATCTAATCCGGATCTAGTTTTTTTTTTTTTTTTAAACTTGGTTTTATAAGTGGCTATTCTAATACCCAGGTATATACTTGACCCAGAATCAGGTATAATCGGGTCTAGTTTTTTTTTTTTTTTTTTTTGTTGGAGCCGTAAACTAGCCGATTTTTTCTTAATGTTATACCTCTTTCCCAGGCAGTGGATATTTTGGTTAAATCACCACACATAAAAAAAAAGCTCTATGTTCTCTTAAGTATCAAAACCTTACTACAAACACTCTAAAATGGCTATCGAAAGCAGGAATGATGCGTTGGTATTGGTTCTTCGTCAAGCAACGCAAACGTTGTGAAAATTTAGATCAGTTAGTGGTATCTTAGTTAATTTGATACTTTAAGAAGTGGAAATGTTAAATTCGAGGTATATAGGAATGTTTTTTTTATCCCAACAAGAATTTAGAAAGCAAAGGAGCCCAATTTTTTTTTTATTATAGTTGCTATATATAACCCATTATCTAATAATTGTCTTAGTACTACTTGAATTCTATGGAATGGATACATGATGTATGTATCTTCACTTAGACCACCCGTAGTGGGGCGTTTTTTTTTTTTTTTTAAATTGAAAAAAAACGCCTAAAAACGCCCCTCCCCCCATTACATGGGGCGTTTTTTTTTAAATTTTCAAAAATTGGTTTCCGGCGTTTTAAATATAACGCTATGTACAAATTGGGGCAACCAATCAATGTTGAGCATTCTGACAACTTCCCACTTTTTGCATGTGTCCAACTTTGACCAACCAATCACCATCTCTTTGCTTTTTTTTTTTTTAATAATTGGAAGGGGCATTATTAGGTATTATTCCCACTACACCACTTTCACAATAACGTCCCATGCTGACTGGGATGACACGTGTAGAATAATGCCCTATGGTGGGGGCATTATTTTTCTCTACCACTACGCATGGTCTTAGGACAAAATTAGTATATAACCTACGGGTAGACGAGGTAGCAAAGGGAATATGCCTACGATGAAAACTACGCACCAAATAAATACCAAACACCAAGGAAGACGATTAACCAAACAATAACCAAGACAATGATTAAACGTCAAAAAATTGTAATTTTTATGTTATTTGTAATTTATTGCAACTAGTAAATTGCCCCACGCGTTGTCGAAATTTAAGTCAAAACCTAGACCAACTGAAAACGTACATAAAATAAGCACGAAAACGTATTATATTTGACCCGACTCATTTCCGGAAAAAATTTAATAAAGTTTACGTCAAAATGTAAATCAACAAAAAACATACATAATAATAAGCATAAGAACATATTATATTTGACCCGGCTCATTTTCCATAAAAATTTACGTCTAAATATAATCAACTTGAATTTATACTCACATGTACTTAAAAATAAACACGTAAAACTCAAATAACACGTTTTTAGAAATTTCAGGAGTTGTAAGTGTCAATGTCAAAAGTTGAGGGGTAAAATTAAAAAATTAGAATATTACAAAAAAAAAAGAAAAAATAATAAAAAGATTTAAAAAAAAGAGTTAAATGCCATTTTAGTCCTTGTGGTTTGGGTCATTTTGACAGTTTAGTCCAAATGTTTCATTTTTCGTTTGTGCGTCCAAAAAGGTTTCATGTTTGTCATTTTAGTCCACTGTGTTAACTTCATCCATTTTTTCTGTTAGCGAGAAGGACAATTCAGTCATTTTATATGGAAAATCCTGTTAACTAGAAGGGAAATTTTGGGCATAAAAAATGACCGAATTGCTCTTCTCGTTAACAGAAAAAAATGGATGAAGTTAACCCAGTTGACTAAAATGGCAGCAGTGAAACCTTTTTAGACCACCAGACGACAAATGAAATCTCTAGATTAAACTGACGTATAATTCTAAAAGATCTCAAATCACTATTCACACATGATTGATAATTGTAATATATATAATTGTAGTATATATGATATAACAATTTGTGCTTTTATAATTTCTATAATATAATTTCCTATTTGTTTCCTATCTATTCCTATCTATTAGTTACTAACTTGTTACCCTCCTCAGTCGTCACACATTACTATTCAACATATCTAGATTTTAACTTTAACTAGTTAATACCCCGTCTGCGTTGCGGGACGATGGCCGAATAATGAGCGAGTGTTAGGCAGCTCATTGACACGAAAAACAATTAAATCGAGTCAACCAATTAAAACACAACACTTTTATAGTTTTGATAAAAAAAAAAAACTAAAACAATGGCAATATTGTAACTTTTAACTGAAGGAAAGTTGTATTTTTTTTTAATGGGGTAAAATCGTAATTTGCCAAAAGTTAAAGTGATGGTAGTACTGTAAATTTGAACCAGGGGCAAAATTGTAATTTTTCACAGGGGCAATTTCGGAATTTTGAACTTGGGGTAACAGCGTAATATAAATTTGAACTAAGGGCACAATCGTAATTTTGAGATGGGGACGAAAGCGTAATTTTATTTTAAGCTGGGGGCAAAACAGAAATTTTAAACAGGGGCAAAAACATAATTTAAAATTGATATAATATAATAAACTGGTTGGTCCAATGAGGGGGTGCCAGGCAGCTGCCTGGCACTATTCCCCCATTTGGTAAATGTATATATAGGAAATAATTTAATTGTTAACCGGTCACCGCTTCACCACCTGTCTCTATTATTGGTTTACCTAAATTGTACAGATTCATTCAAGTAACAATAACACTAACAGTTGTCGATCGGTGATCCTTCATTTCCAAACGAACCTCACTATTTTTGTATAGAACTTACGTTGTATAAAATAGAATATATTTGCACTAAATCAAGAGATAACATAAATGAGCTCTTATACTGGTGGTTACTGTCTTGCTTAAACAAGGAGACACGGGTTCTAATCCCGGTGTCTCCAAATTCTTTATTTTAGTTTTTTTTTTTTTTTTGTCAGTGACATTTAATGCTTAATTTTGTGGACTGCATCTTTCCCTTTAATTAGTAAAATTATTTCCTAAATTTAGATAAAATAACTATTTAAATTACATCCACATAAATTTTAGTGATTGGTGAGTTTATATTAAATGGAGATTTTTTA
>JARYGA010029396.1:0-20372 GCA_030545235.1 Helianthus tuberosus
ATTTTTGATACCGGTACCAAACTCATCCTAACCAGAAGGCTCGGCTGGGTGGTACTTACTAGTATAAATAATTTTACTAAATAAATAAACTTAATAAAATGAATATTTAATGTAACGAACCTATACTAGTCTAAATAATAAATGAATATTTAATGTAACGAACCTATACAATCTTCGTATTAATTTCCGCGCTAAAACGTTTTATACACATTCGTGAAACAGCCTTTCCATTTGGTTGACCAAGTTATATACATTTCTTACGTCATAGCTCTTTCATAATATTAATAAAACTTCAACAACCAGCTCATATAAATATTTAATTTCAAGAAAACTCGTGTTTCTCGTGAGACATTTATCTAGGTTCTTTTTAGTCAAATTTAAAACGCGTATACAAAAAGAACATACACATGTAATATTGTCGCATTCTAAAATACGATATGAAAAAGGTTATTATCTACATCTACAAATACCATGCTGGGATAGTGTTTCCCTGCCATTGGTCGAAATTGACGGCTGCCACTCCATCATTTGACCAAACACTTTATTATTTTTATCAACTTTAAAATTACGGTTTTGCCCCGGAATAGTGTTTCCCTATCATTGGTTCAAACCACTTTATTATTTTATAGCCACTTTAAAATTACGTTTTTGTTCCCAGTTAAAATATACGTCCTTGCCCCAACTTCAAAATACATTTACTCTTTTGCCCCGAGCTAAAAAATACGATTTTGCCCTCGGTAAAAAATTACGCTTTTACCCTCAGCTAAAATTACGTTTTCGCCCCAATTAAAAATAAAATTTTGTTTTTTCTCCCCGGCTCAAAATTACGATTTTACACCAGTTTATTATTTTATACCCACTTTAAAATTACGTTTTTGCCCTTAGTTTAAAATTACGTCTTTGCCCACTGTTAAAATAAAATTATGCTTTTGCTCCAGCTCAAAATTACGAATTTACCCTTGGTTCAAAAATACGATATCACCCTCAATTCAAAATTACGTTTTTACCCCCATTACAAAATAAAAATATGGTTTTCCCCTAGCTAAAAATTACGATTTTACCCTCGGGAAAAAAAATTTGATTTTCCCCCCGTAAAAATAAAAACATGACTTTGCTCCAGTTAAAAATTGTGTAAATGAGCTGCCTAACACTCGCTCATTAGTCCTTACAAATTACTTTTTTGCCTTGAGCTCAAAATTACAATGTTTTCATCGTTTTGCTTTTTTTCTAGCAAAACTATAGTACTGTTTTTTAATTGGTTGAGAATTATTCGGCCATCGCTCCGCAACGCGAGCGCATCACCTAGTTAACTACATTATTACAACAAAACAAAAGATGCTCTCTTCACGTTCTAATATTTAATTGCGGCACTTCAAAGAATTATTATTCAATATGTTGGGTAAAAAACCAGGCTAAATCTGCCCCGTCAAAAAAACACAAAAGAGAGAAATAGATCTATGTTTCGTGGTAAAAAGTCAGGTTCGATCTGACCCACTAAAAAAAATTAGTTAAACAATTCAACTCTACATTCCCCGTCAAAAAATGGGTGTGTTGAGTAAGATTTAATTTTTTTTTCTGATAAATAACTACACTTATCATATAGTCTTAACTCTAATGTTACATTAAAAACCGGTTCAAACCGGACGATAGTACTGGTTGAGCCGTCCAGCAGAACCGGTTGAGCCGTCCGGTAGTAATGTATAATTTTAGGACCCTTGTTTCTTCCAATCTACTCTCTCCGGATCAACGTTCCTATTTTTATTTTTTATTTTTTTTGTAATATCATTGTAGCTTCTTCACTTTCCTTTTTATTCACTAGCTAATAATCTCTTGCAACGTGATGCATCTTCACTTTCCTTTAATCTCTTGAAGCCCGTTTATGAGGCAATTGTTATGACGCTACTAGGTAATTTGTTTTTAACTCATATATGTGTTTGAGCTTTTGGCAACCGACTTGATCTATATTATAAAGCTGCTTGTTTTCATTGAAATGCATATACTTATTTGATCACCTGCAACTTGTTACAAAAAAACTGATTGATCTCTTACGGTTATCTCTAGTCGGATATATAACAAGTCAAATGGTTTACGCTAGAACTAACTTTTGTGAATAGCTACGTGTTATCATAAAGTGTAATAACAATATAGCTTAAAAGTCATATTTCTTTTAATAATATGACTTTTTTTTTATTTGAAGACATATAGTAGTAATTAATGTACTTGTGAAACAACCCAACCTACAACTTAACATTTAACTTGTTCAAGTTCAAGTTCAACTTCATACTCTTTTGTAGACCCATTTAATAAAGTGTAATAACAGTATAGCTTAAAAGTCATATTTCTTTTAATTATATGAGTTTTAGAGGGGTCAGTGTTGGATATATTACGGTAATTGGGATTGACTTAGCGATCAAAGTGAATTGTAATACATATCAAGCAAGAGGTGCGGGAGTGCACTCTTGTTTGACTTGTTACAGTTCTAAGTGTTCGGGCGGAGCCCCTAATCGATTGGGGTCATAAGGGGCAGCGCCCCTGGCTGGAGTCGAGATAACAGCCCGATGGTAGTTACATTGCCCTCATCCCCATATTCGAAATTTTTGTTCTTGGTCACACTATGATTCATACGAATTACACACCAGATCACATACTTGTTCTCATTATCAAATCTGAGTTGTATCCGTTTGGATTTTTTGGGAGAACCACCAAAATAATTAGACTTGAAAGTGATCACACGCATATCAGATCATCCGTTGCATTATAAATTCCCCAACAAAGATAGAATTATTTTCTAGTTAAAGGTGACTTACGGGCAATCAGTGAAGGATATCACAAGCAAATTTGGCAAACTGGAGAAACTCAAAGTATAACAACCCTCCAAAATATTCTGACACCCCTAATATATTTTAAAATGCCCCTAAATGTCTCAATATGTACCCCGTGTATGAAAACCGATCCTAAAATACCTTTAATTTTGCAAAAATAAGATAAAAACAAATTTCAAGTGGCTGTCGCGGGGTGCGTAGCCATTGGCTACTTCCTACGCGGGCCGTGACCTAGTGCCACCAGACGAAACCCTAGCCCGCCACGTGGCAGGCCACCCGGAGAAGCTAGTTTGTTGAATCGACGAAGCTAAGCCCTACACACCAACTACGCGGGCCACGTAGCCCTTGGCTACGTCTTCCGCGGGCCGCGAGGGAAGGCGAAGGGTCACCTATAAATAGAGACCTTCGGCCTTCAGTTTCAATCGTTTAATTCTCAATCTTTCTCTCTAATTTCTGCATAGCAAATATAATAGCAGGAAAATTACCCCCATAATTAACGAAGTTCTGTACCATTGTAAGTATCATAACCCCGGTTACGTACTAGATACGTTGCCCGATTGATCCAGGGTTCCGTAACGATTGTCGTGGTTCTGCCCGACGTAGTCGTTGGAATGCCGTCTCGGGGAGGGTATTACTAATATAAATATTGGGTTATTATACTAATGCGTGTGCATTTGTGTAAATTATAGATAATCACCAGGAAACCCTTAAAGAAAACCTAAGACAACAATGTGAGTAATCTCCTTTTTATAAACTGTTTTTACAAAACCTTAAATATTTTACAATGTGATTAGCAATGATTGAGTCATTGTGATTCTTCAATTACTACCGGTATGTTGGGGTTTTGTATACAAAATGTGGAACACGTTACCATTGGACAAAGAGTTAGCCAATGGGTAATATGACCCACCAGTCAGGATTGACAGTACTGAATGAGTAATTGTGTATAAATACACATTGTAATCGCTCTCAATATTGTTAAAGGATAAAACTCTTCTTGATTAAACTGGGATTCACTCACCAGTATTTCCCACTGACAAAATGTTTTTAAACGCGTTTCAGGTAACAAAATGTGAAAGCCAACTAGAAGCCAGCTGGACAGCACTGAAGGCTTGGAAAAAGTGGCTATAAAAGTTACCTAAATAAAAGATGTTTTATTCAATAAAATAGGGATTTTCCCTATGAAAATGATTGTAATGAAAACTTGGGTTTTATCCCAATATGTTTAATATTATAAAAGGATGGTATTTACTCTAATAAAATATTTCCTAACTACGGTCCTGATGTAATTTCCGCTGCCAAAATGATAAACACCGATACCACCGAAACTGATATCACGCGGCCGCCCATTCCCGGGACAGATAGGGGGCGGGGGTTGCGACAAAAGGTGGTATCAGAGCTAAGCCACTAATTCAGCCACAGAAGTGTTCTGCTGACACCAAGATATTATTCAAAGTGTTAGGAAATAAATTAAGGAAATACGTGTATATCTGCATTTTATTGTTATGTGTTATTTGACTATTTGTTAGTTTACAGTATGAGTGATCAAGGACCCTCCGACGCTTATCGTCAGTTGTCCGGCTCACCTAGAAGCGAAGGCACCTCTTCACAGCCTGCCCTCTCAGGGTATTCAGCTGACAATGAAGATGGGATATTCGTGTTTAAGGCTCAGTCTGAAGAGCCATTCCCTCAGAAAAAGAGAGGATGGTTCAGTAGGGGAGCACGTTAGCGTAGAAAGAGATTGAAAAAGTTGCAAAACCAGCGAGCTTTAGCAGCCAATTAAAGAGAAACAGATGCCCCCACACAGGATATGCTTAATAGGAGTTTAGAAAACTTTCATATCCTAGTAACCACAGCTGCTGACCCTAACCTGGAACAACTCGTAGCACCCCAACCATTACCACTATTTCCCACTCAGCCAATGGAAATCGAGAACAACCCAGAAAATCAAATCCAAATGCATGATTTTAACCCAGAATAGATACCTAGGGTACCAACACCCAATCCCTTAGACCCAGACTACGACCCGTGGTTAGACGACCATAGGGACTACCAGCAACGCTATCCAATACCAGAAGACACACCTATGCCGAATTTAGGAGCCTACCCAGGTTTGGACCCTCTAGATCCCTACTATGATAGTGATCAGTATATCAGGGAAATTTTAGAGAATCCATACCCGTACCAGGAACCCATGCCCTAGTTTCCAAACCCAGTCCCAGCACCTGCACCCCCAATGAGTGCAGAAAATGTGCAAGAGCTCCGAACCTCCGGAGAAGAGATTTTAGAAAGTAGCGAGAGGATGAGGCAGGTATGAGAGTGACTCGTCTGGAAGTACGACGAGCGCAATATGGAGTTCTGGATGAACCCATATCAGTGAAGGTGATGGTGGAAGTAGTAGTAGTAGTAATAATAATAATAATAATAATAATAATATATAATATGTGTGTATGTTTGAAAAAAAAATCTAAATCATAGCTACGGATGCCTACTAGTAGTGTAATTTCTATTTCAGTTGTATTATAATATATATGGATGCATAGTATAAGAAAGAGTAAGTCGCAATGATCGACGCTTTTGATCAATATGCGTGTCATATGATTGGTTGTGTTAAATATTATTTTGTGATATTAATATGTGGTAAATGTTTAAAATTCAGATGGCTGACCAAGTGAATCAAGAGAATCCGGATAATAACCCGGAAAACCAGAATAACGATAACCCGAACAATGATAATAATGGAAACCAAGTGGATAACAGTGCCATCCAACACATAGTGGCACAAGGAATAATAGACGCGATGCCATATATTATTCAAACAGTTAGGGAAGCTGATAATAAAAGTAACTGTGCTAGTAAACGACCCACTGAACCAGAAAACAGCGTAAACAATGGACCTATACTTCAAGCGCCCATTCCCAAAAGAAGAAGAACCATGCCTTATGGTTGTTCTTATAAAGAATTCTGGTCTTGTAAACCAATTGAATTCTCGGGCAATGAAGGGGCCGTTGCGTCTCTACGCTGGATAGAAAAGACTGAGGCTGTCTTAAAAATAAGCAAATGTGCTGAAGAGGATAAGATAATGTTTGCCTCCAATCTGTTTAAGAATTCAGCACTAGAATGGTGGAACACTATCCTCCAGTCTAGGGGAAATGATAGAACTTACAATATGAAATGGGAGGAATTTAAAAACATGGTGGAAAGGAAATTATGTCCTCCCAATGAAAAATAACAGATAGCAAATAAGTTCCTAAACCTTAGAATGACTAGAGTGGATAGTAGGGGATACACTATGTTATTCTTTGAATATGCTAGAATAGTGCCAACCCTTGCATCACCTGAACCTGTATTACTCTCCCGTTACATTTGGCGATTAATCAGTGAGATTAGGCATGTAGTCAACGTAGCTAGACCTCAAACTATAGAAGAAGCTGTAGAACTAGCAAATACCTTGACTGATGAATTAGTACGTACGCAAGAGGAGGACCAGAGAAGAAACCTAGCTCAAAGGCTTACCCAAGAATTTCGCTCTGGAAATTCCAACCGTGGGAAAAGTGTAGGTTCTACCTCTGCACCTTATTGCAAGTATTGCAAAAGGAAGCATTCTGGAAGATGCTCCTTATATTGCAACTTCTTCAAAATATCTGGACACAAGGAAGAAGACTGCAGGAAGAAACCTAACAACAGGATATGCTACAACTGTGGAGAACAAGGTCACATCAAGCCAAACTGTCCGAAACTAGCTCCAGCTGCAAACAACAAGAATACTAAAAATGCTAGGGCATTTGTTCTGACTGCAGAAGAAGCAAAGATGATCCCGGACGTGATAGCCGGTACGTTTTTAGTTAATGATGTTTTTGCTAAAGTATTATTCGACTCTGGTGCGAACCAAAGTTTTATTAATACTTCATTTTGCAAACTTCTTAACCAATCATTAACTAAACTCCCACAAGAATGTCTAGTAGAGACAACAAATGGAGAAACCATTAAGATTTCTGAAATCTTGCAGGAAGCAAGAATAGAATTTTTAAATCAAAAGTTTAGTGCAAACCTTTATCCAATGAATCTGGCAGGATTTGATGTCCTATTAGAAATGGATTGGTTAATAACCAATAAAGCCAGTATTTTATGTGATCAAAAGTCAATTCAAGTAAATTCACCAAAAGGTGAAAAGATCACAATTAAAGGAGATAAGCCCTCTAGATCCACAAAATTCATCTCTGTGATGAAAACAACAAGTTATATAAGAAAATGATCATTAGTGTATTTGATTTCTATAATCACTAACACTAAAGGAAAAGAATTAAAAGATATTCCAGTAGTATCTCAGTTTCTAGATGTGTTGCCAGAAGAATTTCCAGGACTACTGCCAGATAGAGAAGTTGAATTTAGAATTCATCTACTACCAGGGACAACACCAATTGCCTAGGCACCTTACCGTTTGGCACCCGCAGAAATGCAGGAACTGAAGAAACAGTTAGATGAATTATTGGAAAAAGGATTCATACAGCCAAGCTCATCGCCATGGGGAGCACCGATCGTATTCGTTAAAAAGAAGGACAGATCAATGCGTATGTGCATTGACTACCGTGAATTGAATAAAGTCACGATTAAGAATCGATACCCATTACCTAGAATCGATGATCTGTTCGATCAATTACAAGGAGCTTGATTTTTTCTCTAAAATCGATTTACGATCAGGATATCATCAATTAAAGGTACAGGAAGAGGACATTCCTAAGACCGCATTCAGAACAAGGTACAACCATTATGAATTTACTGTCATGCCATTTGGTTTAACCAATGCCCCAGCTGCATTTATGGACATAATGAACCGAATATGTAAGCCATATTTGGATAAATTCATAATTGTCTTTATAGATGATATTCTTATTTACTCTAAAAGTAAAGAGGAACATGCAAAGCATTTGCACACACTTCTAAGTTTATTGAGAAAGGAAAAGCTTTATGTTAAGTTTTCAAAGTGCGAGTTTTGGTTAGAACAGGTACAGTTTCTTGGACATTCAGTTAATCATGAAGGAATTCATGTAGATCCCACCAAGATCAAGGCAATTACCAAATGGAAAACCCCTGAGTCACCAACCGAGGTTAGAAGTTTCTTAGGATTGGCCGGTTATTATAGAAGATTTATTCGAGATTTTTCTAGAATAGCCATTCCCTTAACTAAGCTAACCTGTAAATCTGTTAAGTTGGAATGGGGACCAAAACAGGAAGAAACCATTAGAATTCTTAAGCAAAGATTAACCAACGCACCCATACTAGCGTTACCAGAAGGAACTGAAGATTGTGTAGTCTATTGTGACGTTTCTAAGTTAAGTTATGGATGTGTGTTAATGCAACGTCAAAAGGTTATAGCCTACGCCTCTAGACAGCTTAAGAATCATGAAGAGAATTAT
Organism: Helianthus tuberosus; assembly: GCA_030545235.1. Classification (NCBI taxonomy): domain Eukaryota; kingdom Viridiplantae; phylum Streptophyta; class Magnoliopsida; order Asterales; family Asteraceae; genus Helianthus; species Helianthus tuberosus. The sequence continues at coordinate 8,240 of JARYGA010029396.1, forward strand.
TTAGCCCATGATCTAGAATTTGGAGCTATAATTTTTGCCCTTAAAATTTGGAGACATTACCTTTACGCTAGTACGTTAACCATTTTTACAGATCATAAGAGTTTAAGGTATGTTTTCGGATAAAAGGAGTTGAATATGAGACAAAGACGCTGGATGGAAATTCTTAGTGATTAAGATTGTAATAGCCAGTATCATGCAGGAAAGGCTAATGTGGTAGCTGATGCTTTAAGTCGAAAGTATCATGAAAAACCAAAAAGAGTACGTTCTCTTAAATTAAATCTACAAGTAGATTTAAATGAACATATTAAAAAGACACAAGAATCAGTAATCAAGGATGATACTGAGAAATTAAAAGGAATGATTAAGGAACTAGAACAAGGAACATATGGAATATGGAGATTCCATAAGAAAAGAATGTGGATACCTAAATTAGGAAACCTACGCCACCGTATATTAGAAGAATCCCATAAGTCTAAGTATACGATGCATCCTGGAAGTGATAAGATGTATCAGGACTTAAGAAAGAATTTCTGGTGGATAGGAATGAAAAAGGATATAGCAACATATGTCACAAAGTGTTTAACCTGTTCACAAGTCAAAGCTGAACATCAGAAACCCTCAGGTTTGTTGCAACAGTTAGAAATGCTAGTTTGGAAATGGGAATTGATAACAATGGATTTTGTTACTAAATTACCCAAAACAAGAAAATGTAATGATACAATCTGGGTGATTGTAGACAGACTAACTAAGTCAGCTCATTTCCTACCAATGAAGGAAACTTTCAGTATGGAACAATTAGCTAAGCTATATGTAAATGAAATAGTTTCATTACATGGAATTCCTCTATCAATTGTTTCTGACAGAGATAGTCGTTTTACCTCTCATTTTTGGACAAGTTTCCAAAAAGCAATGGGAACTAAGTTGAATCTAAGCACAGCTTATCATCCTCAAACGGACGGACAAAGCGAAAGAACAATTCAGACGATGGAGGATATGCTTAGAGCTTGTGTAATTGATTTCGGAGGTAATTGGGACGATCACTTACCATTGATAGAATTTTCTTATAATAACAGTTATCACACAAGTATCAATGATGCACCATTCAAAGCACTTTATGGACGAAAGCGCCAGTCTGTTGGGCAGAAATTGGAGAAAAACAACTATTTGGACCTGAGATAGTACAAGAAACATCAGACAAGATCATTCAAGTCAAGGAACGACTGAAAGCAGCACGTGATCGACAAAAGAGTTATGCAGATAACAGAAGAAAGCCATTTGAATTTCAGGTAGGAGATAAAGTGTTATTGAAAGTCTCTCCTTGGAAAGGATTGGTAAGATTCATCAAAAAGGGAAAGCTAAGTCCCAGGTATGTTGGACCTTTTGAGATTATTAGAAGAATAAGACCTGTAGCCTATCAGCTACAACTGCCAGAGGAAATGGCAGGAATACATGATGTATTTCATGTATCTAATCTCAAGAAATGTTTAGCTGATGAAACACTGATAGTACCACTTAAGGATATAGAGGTAAATGAGCAGTTAAAATTTCTAGAAAGACCTCTACAAATTGAAGACAGGAAAGTCAAGAACTTCATGCACAAGATATTAGTACTGGTCAAAGTGAAATGGGACTCCAAAAGAGGACCAGAGTACACATGGGATCTTGAATCAGAAATGCAAAAGAAATATCCGCACTTATTCTAGTAGATCTTGAGGACGAGCTCTAAAACAAGGTGGGGAGGATATAACAACCCTCCAAAATATTCCGACACCCCTAATATATTTTAAAATGCCCCTAAATGTCTCAGAAAACCGATCCTAAAATACCTCTGGTTTTGCAAAAATAAGATAAAAACAAATTACAAGGGGCTGTCGCGGGCCGCGACCTAGTGCCACTAGACGAAACCCTAGCCCGCCACGTGGCAGGCCACCCGGAGAAGCTAGTTTGTTGAATTGACGAAGCTAAGCCCTACACACCTACTACACGGGCCGCGTAGCCCTTGGCTACGTCTTACGCGAGCCGCGAGGGAAGGCGAAGGGTCAACTATAAATAGAGACCTTCGGCCTTCAGTTTCAATCATTTAATTCTCGATCTTTCTCTCTAATTTCTGCATAGCAATTATAATAGCAGGAAAAATACCCCCCTAATTAACGAAGTTCTGCCCCGTTGTAAGTATCATAACCCCGGTTACGTATTAGATACGCTGCCCGATTGATCTAGGGTTCCGTAACGACTGTCGTGGTTCTGCCCGACATAGTCGTTGGAATGCCGTCTCGGGGAGGGTATTACTAATATAAATATTGGGTTATTATACTAACGCGTGTGCATTTGTGTAAATTATAGATAATCACCAGGAAACCCTTAAAGAAAACCTAAGACAGCAATGTGAGTAATCTCCTTTTTATAAACTGTTTTTACAAAACCTTAAATATTTTACAATGTGATTAGCAGTGATTGAGTGTTTGTAATTCTTCAATTGCTGCCGGTATGTTGGGATTTTGTATACAAAATATGGAACATGTTACCATTGGACAAAGAGTTAGCCAATGGGTAATATGACCCACCAGTCAGGATTGACAGTACTGAATGAGTAACTGTGTAGAAATAAACATTGTAATCGCTCTCAATACTGTTAAAGGATAAAACTCTTCTTGATTAAACTGGAATTCACTTACCAGTATTTCTCACTGACAAAATGTTTTTAAACACGTTTCAGGTAACAAAATGTGAAAGCCAACTAGAAGCCAGCTGGATAGCACTGAAGGCTTGGAAAAAGTGGCTATAAAAGTTATCTAAATAAAAGAAGATGTTTTATTCAATAAAATACGGATTTTCCCTATGAAAATGATTGTAATGAAAACTTGGGTTTTATCCCAATATGTTTAATATTATAAAAGCGTGGTATTTACTCTGATAAAATATTTCTTAACTACGGTCCTGATGTAATTTCCGCTGCCAAAATGATAAACACCGATACCACCGAAACTGATATCTCGCGGCCGCTCGTTCCCGGGATAGATAGGGGGCGGGGGTTGCGACACAAAGGGCGGAATTTCCGCAAATAGCAGAAGAAGATGCACTTTCTTCTGACGACTTTAAAAGTGGTGGATGTGTTGAGTACTCCCTTACCAGATATTGGAAGATGGTAATCTGGAAGAAAACCAAGAGGCGGTTACAATGAGAAAACGACAATTACATCTGTCTTGACGACATCTTAAACGGTACGCGTGATTCTCTATTCGATGTTTATCAAAACATAAAAACTATAAATGACTATGGGATACTCTAGAAGACAAGTACATGGCAGGAGATTTTTCTAGTAAGAAGTTTCTTGAGTAATTTCAACAACTATTATATTGTTGATTCTAGGTATGTCATGGAACACTATAATGAATTGTTGAGGATTTTAGGGCAGTTTGTCCAACGTGACATGAAGATGGATGAATCCATCATGGTTTCAAGCATCATTGACAAGTTGCCTCCTTTCTGGAAAGATTTCAAACATAATTTGAAACATCAGGAAAGAGAATTAAGTTTGGTTGAACTTGGAAGTCACTTCAGAATTGAAGAGTTTTGAGAGCACAAGAAAAAGTGTTGGTTAATGATGACAAGAAACAGGCTGGACCTTCTGTGAACATGGTTGAAACGGGTAAATTATCCAAGGTTAACAACAAGTTTATAGGGGAGTAACAATTCAGGTCCAAACAAGATGCCGAATTACCCTTGCTGGAAGTGTGGTAAGCTGGGTCACTTTAAGAAGGACTGCAAAGTGGTGAAAAATAACAAGTCTGGTTCAAAGGACATGTATGAGGCTGGTTATAGTGGGTCTAAGGACCCAGGCAAGCAACAAGGTCAAAATTTAGTACAACTTAATAATTCGGTTCAGAATTATATATCACTAATTTCTGAAGCATTTTATGTGCAGGATGATAATATTGCTTGGTGGATTGACTCGGGTGCAACCATCAATGTGTGCAAGGATCTTCGTTCGTCTAAAAACTTTCAACCATTTGAAAATGGACTTATGATCAAAATGGCCAATGTTGCAACTAATCAAAGGAATAGAAACCATGTAACTTACTTTTACTTCTGAGAAATCTTTACTTTTGGACAATTTTTTGCATGCGCCAGGGATTCGAAAGAATCTGTTTAGTTGTCACACCCCCAAAATACCACCTAGGGAAAGTCCCTGTTAGGCGTGTGACTTACCAATAACGAGCCACTAATTACATTGAACCCATACAAGTTTTCAAATGAAATCATCACTTATTAAATAAAAGTTTCAACAATAAGTTTAATTAAAACCCAACATGTTCAGCGGAAGCCAATAGTAAACCAAAGTTAAACCGTTTCAAAACCAATGTAAGCTATTGTAGGTCCCCTTGATGTATGGATCTTAACAGAATTGTCAATCCAACCTAGAGTGCGGAATCCTCTAGATCAGATTTGTTACAGAAACGAGTAGAAACAGAAATTCACAATCAAACAGGTCTTCTATTGATTATCCAACTTGCAGTTTACAATCAATTCAAGACCTCACAACCTCACAGCCTATCTCTGTGATCTTGTCCAAAACCCTAATTCGAAATTCCTTCTCTCTCTCTACTTTCTCTCTCTGAAATTCTTTTAGTGTTACAAACCCTAATCACAAAACATGTTTATATACCACATGTTTGTGAACTGGGCTTCTAACTGGGCTAGGCCATTTTCCAAGCCAATTACAACAAATAACTCACTAACTAATAAGCTAAGCCCATTACAAAATATCCAAAGACTAAATAATTAAACTATTAAGCTGTTGTCACAGAATATGCACCAACAGACTCCCCCTTGACAATAGCTTCATAGTGTAACTTTGTCTTCAAACATCTTGTGTTCTTTTGGTCTTTGGATAGCGTCAGCTACACAGTTTCTGACATCAACAGACTCCCCCTTAGCTGATGCTTCCAATCTCCAAAACTTTATTCATTGTAGATCAGTTAGCAAGCAATCCTTGGTTAAGCAAGTAAGCTCCAACTCTTTCATATCTCTTTCTTTCGGCAATGTAGTAGAAGGATCCTACCATGCATCTTCACACGTTCTTTACTTCACTCTCAATCTGCACTTTACTTGTATTCTGCACTTCATTTTGATAACTGCATCAATCTGTTTAGCAACACAAGCAAGTATCTCGAAAAACCATTATCCCTTTTCACATTTAAAGATAAACCAATATTTTATGTTAATTTGCAAAAACAACTACCTATCAGTTCAAAATGGAAGTCTTTTTTTTTATAAATATTTTTGGTATTTTTTTGATATTTTTCAAGACAAACTAAACAAGCTAAACTAAACTCAAAAATATTTACAATTTCATCTTTTTGTCAGAATCATGTGCAAGAAGATCATATCAGCCAAATCAAACTGTTTCTCACCATTGGATAATTCATTATATAATTTTTATGAAAAGCACTTCAAGACGATTACCAGTATGTTTGTCCACTTAAACAAAATGCATGAACATTTCAAGTACCATTACCGTATGATACGTTAAGGTAATTTTATTACTGAAATACTAGTGTGTCCCACTTCAGGATATACCTCCGCGATCAAGGTATGCACAAAGATTCATCGTAGTAGGTGAGTATAATGAATTCATCCGTTTTATTTTTCAACGTTTAGATAATTGGTGTCACACCCTGGCTTTGCGGAAGCGTGGGTTTATTTGGTGTGACTTCTTAATACCATAGCAACAATCATAACAATGCTATATGATAAAAACATGAGATATTCATCCATTAATAAGGTTAGAAAATCCCATTTTCAACAATCACAAAATCAGTTACAAACCTTAACTTGATTTAACTGAGTTTATAAAGACTTAGCAAAAGACTTTAAACAATACTAGGTTTAGGGGTATGTAACCCGTCCAGGAAGAGGTTACACCTTCTAAACCCTGGATGCTTCTTTATTCAAACGCAGCTTGAAAATACGTGCATACCGTGCCAGATCCGTTAGTTTCCTGAAATACATGTAATTTGAAAAGTCAACATAAAGTTGAGCGAGTTCATGTGTAAGTGAGTTTGTATAAACCCTTGTAGAAATGTCAGTATGTATGAAAATCCCTGGTATGTAGCAAATAAGGAAAAAGAGATCGATTAATGTGTAGCTAATACATTAATAAGTGACATGGCCTAGGAAGCACTCAAACCTGTAACGCGGATTTCATACCGGTCCTTCCGGCGGAACGACATAGTCACCACATGCAGCCACACGCTGGCCCATGTGTGGGGCTCGCAACACCCGATAGATCTATCACTCATGCCTCTCGGTCCTTATACAAGGATTAATGGTCTTACGATAATAGCCTATCCATTCACGTGATCTAGCAGTAAGTTCCTTAGCTAATCATACAGTATATAAAACGTTTGTAGTAAATGTAACATGTATTTCACCCCCGAAGTATAAAAACTGAAAACAGTTAAGAGAAAGGGGGGGGGGACATGAACTCACCGAAATGCGTCTCGAAATAGTATCTCGCAAAATAACCCGCTGCGTGACAACCTACACGTACTAACTTCTATTAGACAGACGGCCGTGCCTTGGCTTAAGGTTTAATGTTCTTGGGGAAATAGTTAGACAACTATTTCGTGTTTACACTTCTTAATCATTAATAATTGTATTCCTTCCCAAGAATGGGGGTTTCGATACATGTGCGTTTTTGTATCCTCGAAATATATTATTAAGTCTCACTTAACAAAATATATTTTAATTCATTTGTCTAAAATATTTTATCTCCAAAATATACATACTTTTCCCAAAAATATTATATTTTATTCCATGTAATTTCCAAAATAATATTTGTCAAAATAAACATTCAAGATTATTTTCCAAAAAAATACGTAAGTTACATTTTACAGTTCGTGTGGTAATAATAATACCGGTGTAACTTAAATATTTATTTGTGATAGCGTTGGTATTATTTTGGAGTCGTGCTTTCACAATGTATTCCAGTTATATTATTTTTACTCTAAAAATAATATATAGTTCTCAAATTAATCATAAAATCACACAAGTGTTTTATTATGAAATATATATTCTCAATATATATTTATCAAGTTTTATTTAAGAAAGTCCACCTCCGACACTTGGTAATTTTTGTAATAAAAATCATGGCGAAGTTTGTTTGGAAAACAAGTCAAAAATATATTCACAACACTTGTTGCAAAAATATTTTCCAAGTGTTATATTTCTGGAAAATTTTCGCCAGAGTTTCCTCTGTAAACGGAGGCGTCTACGCTTACTAGCGTATCATTTTCTTTTGTAAAATCATTCAATCAGTTCTCAATTAACAAACCCGTCATTCGGACATGCAAAACACTACTTATATCGTTTCAGTTTTAATATACAAAACTGGGCCGTTTTCGAGTATTTTAATAAAATAGTTATCTTATTCCAAAAATTCCCAAATTTTTATAGAATGACCTTTACGAACCAAAAATTATTGTGTAAAAATATCTAGGTCCAAATCATCACCAATATTTTATAGAAAATTATTTTCCGGATTGAAATCAGATTTACCTATTTCTGACCACAGTCCGCGGAATAATTTATTTAAAATTAATCGTAAGTCCGATTTACGAAATTCTAGTGGGATAATTACAAATACATCGGTGGTCATTTACAGTAAAAATTTCATGATCTAACTCTACACAGGTTTCAAGTTATGACTAAAAACGTAACATCCATTTTCTGCTGTAATAATTCAGCTTTAGTTGCTGTTAGAAATCGACACTTTAAAAATAGTAAACGAAGTCCAAAAATTATGATTCCAGTGCCATTAGAACCGTATTTCATAGTACATATATCTAGACCTCAGAAAACACATTTTTCATTTAGTTAAGGACCTGTTACAGTCGGTTAAAGTCGGCTGAAAGTGCAGATCAGCTTGCTGTTTGAAGGTTAAATGTTACTAAAACGCACTCATACGTTCGCCATCCTTTCTAATATGATTAAAATCAGATCCTAAGTCTGTTACAGCAGATTATGGGTTGTTTATTTTCAGTTTTATCACGATTTATACCACTAGTTTCTTTTTAACCAACTAGTTCATCATACTTTCAAGTCTTTTAGTTTTGCTCTTTAGTGTTCTCGATTTTTATCCGTTAAACCTCTTATTAACCACTTTAAATAAGAGCAAGAGAGTGTTTAGAATCACTTACAACTAGCTCAAGGCTAGGGAAGAATCAAAGCGAAAACAGGGTGGTTAACAGCGAGGTAGAGAGGTCCTTGTGATTCCGTAAGCATCGGGTCTCCTTGTATGAATTCTAACACACTTGTAAGTATGTAAAATGGCTTGATCAAAGTTGGAAGGTGTTGGTGGGTGTGTGGATGCTCACGGCCGAGAGTATTGGCAAGAGGGAGAAAGAAGGAAATTTTGTAAGGTGTTTATGAGTAGGTGATGGATCTTATGGTTTTATTTATAAACCATATTAGGACATTACCCAACAAATATTATGTTTTCTTGATTCTAGACAAAGTTCAATAAAATAATCAAGAAATTAGAGGTGTGGGGGTCACCACATGGTGACCGATTGGTTTAGGGGGGGTGGGTAATTAGTTTGATTCCAACTAGAGTTAAGTGATCTAGTTAAGTTAGTTAGGAGATTAAATTGGTGTAATAGTGTATTATGTATAATAACGGGTGTTAGGGTGTTCGGGGACCCTAACTGGCTCAGAAAAGGAAAAACAATGTCATAGACAATATTTTTATGTCCCGGGTAAAGTCCGGTTAATTGGTTGGATATTAATCCGTTAAAGTGCTAAATAACCATTTAAAGTGTCTTTAATATTATTTTTAGTGACACAATAAATTCCTGACACTTTGGAAAGTGTCTAGTATTATTTTCCCATGTTTTTTTTTGCACTTTATTAGTTAGCTTAAATGCTGAATTTTGTATTAAAGTGCAGGATTTTGTAGTTAAAGCATATTTTAGGCACATCCGGTCACTATAACTATTGCCTAGTGACGCTGTTCTACAAACCTCATCTCCCTACACTCACTACTAGTGTAGTAATCTATTCCCGGCTCATACTGGCCTCAGAGACAGTGCCTGTCTGATGCTGGCTATGTCAGCATGTTTACTGGGTTATCCGTTCATTGTGCTACTGTGTTTTCGTGCATCAAGTTTGTCACTATAGTTCTGTGTAAACAATGGAGTGACGGCAATAAAGTATGATGCATGTACGTGTATGTATCGGAATCCAAGTAGCAGTTTAACCACAATTGTAAGCAAGCATAGTAATTAAGCATTAATTAAATATTAATTAATTCGTACGGATACCTGGTTTGGTGAGGGTTGTCACATTCTCCCCCCGTTAAAGAAATTTCGTCCTCGAAATTTGTACTACCTTACTTCTTATGGTTAAGTCGCACACGTATGTATATGAATAATATCGAAGTAGATAATCATCAAATCGAAACAAACATTACTCACATTAGGTGAGTCCAAGAATATATAACAACCCGAATCCTAGGGTTGAAAGCTGTGTGCTGCTAGCATTGGGTGTCAAAGGTACAAGACGCATTTGACGTAAAGTCTAGTGTAATCCAGCTAGCAGGGGTTCCACAAAAGTGGAGTTTTGACTAATAAGATTTTTAAACGATCGGTTGCAATTTGCAAACGAGTTTTCACAAACCATAGCACCCGCTATATGAACTCAAAAGCAGCAACTCAGCGTAATTGTAAAATGATCTGTCAACTCCTGAATAAATGTCTGGTAAGGTTTAGTGTGTTGACATTTTTTAATGGTGAAGATACACCGAATGGAATACAAGCGAATCTGGTGTATCATTGTCTTGATTCGTAGTTGCATCATAAATGTTTAAATGCTAAATCAAACAAAAGTATGCGTGGTCTCGTGTACAACGGTTACCATGATTAGCACAAGCTACAAGTTTATGATGACACCACAAGGTGTCGTAATGGCATTACCCAATAATAGTGGTGACTGAACAAGTTCACTGCGTTTGAAATCAAATGAAAGTGTACTGAGGCAATCTGAAGATTTGATTTATACCATGTTATAGAGTTTCCAATTAAATATGGAACATCAAAGGACCACTGTTTCCAATCGAAGATGAAAAGTAATGAGTATCGCAAGGCATTTGATTGACAACGAAAGAATCGTTAGGAGGTACATTGTGCTTATGGAATGAATATATGTACCATTGCCTTAACACACAATTGTGTTGAGACCGCTTTGATCGTGAAGATCCAAAATGGATTGTTAACGACTAAATAGGGAATTGAATCCGTGTACGAAGTGAGTAACCAAATTAGCGCAAGCTTCAATTTTGTGAAAATATCACCGCAAGGTATCGAAACAAATCAAGCGTTTTAGTGGAGTCGTAGACCAACCAAATCTACTACGACTCGAAATGAAAGAATCTCTGCAAAATAGTTGAATATGATACTCCCAATACATCATATAGCGTTTCAAGTTAAACCTGTGAACTGGATAAGTTCAAGCAATTGAACTTGGTTTCAACGTAACCCGACAATGTATGTATCAACAAGGAATTCTCGGCATGGTAGCAAAATAAACCATGAATGTAACGTGAAAGAAAGCGGTTTCAAGAAAGTGCGTTGGCTTGGTTACAAAAGAGCCAACAATAACAATAATCTAGGTTACTCAAATCAGGAATCAGTAATTAGGTTTAGCAAAATAATATGTAAATTCCAATGAAGTGCTTGCTCAAAACGAAATCACATGTGTAGCAAAGGGTGCATGGGTTATCTATATAAGTTTTCAAGAAATGAAGCAATGTGTATCTGCCAAAATGGAGAAGTGACCAAGTATTCGATGCAAACATGTGTTCGCTCTCAGCGAGAAAATTATTGTGATGCAACTACCATTAAGGGGAGTAGAGATGCAAACATCTACTTGCCAGAAGTAAAAGAAATCCAAGTACTCTCTGTTTGGTCAACGGAACTCTCATATGCGCCAGGTTAATGATGGTTGATTGAGTTGACAGATATGGTTCCTAAATAAAAACCCATACGAGTTTGGACCTGGGTTCACAAAGGTCCTAAATATATGTTTTCTATATCCTCCAGATTTCGTATCCCGTGTAGACTGGTTTGTGCATTGTGTAGGAAGCACTATTTTTGTGTACATCTAAGGACAAGTCATTGTCCCACAATATTCCTGGTATACTTTCTCCCTGAATTCACAGCTACTCGACCATCGATCAGTCGGGAAATACTTGTTGGATCCTTGCAGTTAATCAAATAAGTAAGTCGTCAGTTCTTAGCAAGAATCGCTGGCTCTTGTTGGCTTGCTCGTTCGGCTCCCGGTCGTTTGAAAGTCATCGCCCTTTCTTTTGGCGAGCAGAACTGAGGTTATCCAAAACAGAAGTTTTGGTCTGTTATCTTCCTTCTCTATCCACTTCTGAGGTTACACTGGCAATCCTTGCATCTCCGAAGGTGTATGTCGCTAAAGTGTATTAACAGTAGACGCCGCGTCTGGAATTTAATCGATGTGAAATTCAACTAATCGTTGAGGAGATGATTTCGGCAAGTCTTCGAGGAAGACTTCAGGATATCCTCTGGTCACGGTGGTATCTTCGGGCTTTAGTTCTTCGGCTCCCTTGTCCCCGACATGAGCCAAGAAAACAACACATCCTTCCCACAACAACTTTCGTGACTTAAGTAATTCGTGATCGGTGGTGGCGTATCCTGCTTCATGAGTCACGATCATTCCTTCATTCGTCATCGAGGTGCGGATATCAACCTCCGCTCGATCGCTTGCCAACTAATACATCCAATTACCACGTTAAAGCTTCCCAACTCAACTGGCAATAGATCTAGCGTAAACTTATGCTCTCCGGGTTCTATCGTGCCGATTCTAGTTACTGCGTTGGCTTCCACTAGCTTCCCCTAAGCTAGTTCTAATGGGTAATGGAATATCTACTTACTCGCTACTTAAACCAATTATACTCTCGAACTCTAGAGGTGCGAATCGTAAAATTTGCAACAGTATTTGGCAATACAGATGCCTAACATTGAGTAGTATGGGACGTACCGATATCCATGCTTGGATTCCTGGCGTGCTTCCTTGGCTCCAGTGTTAGACATCTTCCCATCATTTT
>JARYGA010029397.1:0-16915 GCA_030545235.1 Helianthus tuberosus
AATCTGGTTTCTAACAAGATCCTATGTTCACAAAAGATTACATACAACAATCATCAAACAATCTGTTAAGTGTTGACAGAATGCTAACCGAATGAGGAGATGATTCCAACAGTGCAAAAGAATTCGAGTAATATGAAGAGTGCTGCTGTCGGTTTGTTGAGAGAATGAGTTAGGGTTTCAAAATCGTTATCTAAGGTACATATATACGCATACACCGAGTCTTCAGCTATACTTGGGCCAAAAGCCCATACGGCAGCCCATCTCTTGATGAAACACCAACTTTCGTCGGGCAAGGGAGTGGCGAAACACCAACTTTCGTCGAGTACCCATGGCGAAACATATACACATTTTTCGTCATGTAGTTGTTGTGTGACTAAAGGGTTTTTATTAAACAATAACCAATGCATTTCCAACACAATACACAACTACATAAACATTAGGATCAATCCTTCAAACTGTTACATCTTTCATAAAATAAATAAATTATCAACACAGGATTGCCACACAAAAGATACGTGAATGAAAGGGTTTGAAATCTCGGGTTGTCACATCATCCCCAATTTGAAAGAAATTTCGTCCGGAAATTTGATAAGCCACTCAAAACAGCAAGACGTTAAGTCAGGATGACTGTGGATTTTCCGCGGGTACCACATCATCCCCAACTTGATTGGGAATTTCGTCCCGAAATTCACTAGTTGCATTAGATTTAGATTTGTCAGTCTTGGACTTGTCATCTGGAAATAAATGTGGGTACTTGAGCTTCATCTGATCCTCGCGTTCCCATGTGAACTCCGGTCCACGTCTAGAGTTCCAACAAACTCTCACAATCGGAATTCGGCTATGTTTGCGGACTTTGACTTCCCGGTCCATGATTTCAATTGGTTCTTCGACAAACTGCAACTTATCGTCAATCTTTAACTCTTGAAACGGTACGACAAGTGTTTCATCGGACAAAAACACTTCTTTAGTTGCGATACGTGGAAAACATTATGAACGTTACCCAACTCAGCAGGTAACTCTAGTTTGTAGGCCACTTTACCGATTCATACCAGAATTTTAAACGGCCCAACATAATGAGGGTTAAGCTTGCCGCGTTTCCCAAAACGCACCACATCCTTCCAGGGTGAGACCTTTAACATAACACGATCACCAACTGCGAACTCCAACGGTTTTCTACGCCTATCGGCGTAGCTTTTCTGACGATCACGCGTTGCCGCCATACGATTCCTGATCTGAACAATTTTCTCGGAGGTTTCGAGTACAAGTTCTGGGCCTGTAACCTGGCTGTCACCCACCTCAGCCCAAAAGAGAGGTGAACGACATTTTCGTCCGTACAATGCTTCGAATGGAGCTTCCTGAATACTGGTATGGTAGCTATTGTTGTAAGAAAACTCTATCAAAGGCAAGTGTTTCTCCCAACCTTTGCCAAAATCAATCACACACGCCCGCAACATGTCTTCAAGTGTCTGGATGATTCGTTCACTTTGACCATCCGTCTGCGGGTGATAAGCAGTACTCATGTCGAGACGCGAGCCGAATGATTTGTGCATCGACTGCCACAAATCTGAGATGAAACACGGGTCATGGTCAGAGATAATAGAAGTTGGCACCCCATGCCTAGAAACCACCTCCTTGAGGTATACAGCAGCTAATTGTGAGAACTTATCCGTTTCCTTGATCGCTAGAAAGTGCGCTGACTTCGTGACACGATCAACGACCACCCAAATTGTGTCGTTCCCATTTTGAGTTCTCGGTAGTCCAGTGAAAAAATCCATTACGATTTGCTCCCATTTCCACATGGGTATTTCTGGTTGTTGCAGCAATCCAGACGGTTTTTGATACTCCACTTTAACCTTCGAGCAGGTCAAACATTTACTCACATAAGTCGCGATATGAGCTTTCATCTTTGGCCACCAATATAGGACTTTGAGATCCTGATACATCTTATCCGAACCTGGGTGAACAGAGTATCGAGACTTGTGTGCTTCATCCATCACAAGCTCCCTGAGGTTTCCGAACAAAGGAATCCATACACGTTCCATGAAGTAGAGGAGACCATCTGATCTCTCTACAAGTCATTTCTCCATGCCCCTTAAGTACTCTGCTTCGATGTTTTCCTCCTTCAACGCTTCAGCTTGTGCAGAACGGATCTGGTCAGGTAGGTTAGAATGAATGGTGAGCTGCAAAGCGCGAACACGTTTGGGTTTCGATTCCTTTCGACTGAGAGCGTCAGCTACCACGTTGGCCTTACCCGGATGATACTTGATAGCACAGTCATAGTCATTTAAAAGTTCTACCCAGCGACGCTGTCGCATATTCAAATCCTTCTGGTCGAAAATATGCTGAAGGCTCCTGTGGTCGGTATAAATAGTGCATTTAGTACCGTACAGGTAATGCCTCCAAATTTTGAGCGCAAATACTACGGCTCCCAACTCCAAGTCGTGTGTCGTATAATTCCTTTCGTGGACCTTCAACTGTCGCGAGGCGTAGGCTATCACCTTCTCGCGTTGCATCAACACGCAACCGAGACCCTGAATGGAAGCATCACAATAGACCACAAAATCTTCTGTACCTTCAGGTAGGGACAAGATCGGCGCACTGCAGAGTTTCTGTTTTAACAACTGGAAAGCATCTTCTTGCTTCGTTCCCCACGAGTATACAACGCATTTCTGTGTCAATGAGGTAAGGGGTTGGGCGATCTTCGAAAAGTCCTTGATAAACCTGCGATAGTACCTAGCGAGTCCAAGGAATTGTCGCACCTCTGAAGGAGTCTTTGGTGCCGCCCAATTCCTTATAGCGTCAATCTTACAGGATCCACGTGTATCCCTGATTCATTCACAATGTGGCCAAGGAAGTGCACTTCTCGAATCCAGAAGTCACACTTAGAGAACTTCGCGTAGAGCTGCTCCTTCCTCAGAAGTTCCAAAATAAGACGTAGGTGCCACTCGTGATCTTCCTTGCTCTTCGAATAGATCAGAATGTCGTCGATAAATACAATAACGAAGTCGTCGAGATACGGTTTGCATACTCGGTTCATGAGATCCATGAAGACCGCTGGCGCGTTCGTCAATCCAAACGGCATAACTAAAAACTCATAGTGCCCATAACGCGTTCGAAAAGCCATTTTAGGAACATCCTCCTCTCGGACTCTCATCTGATGATAGCCCGATCTTAAGTCGATCTTCGAATAAAAACTTGACCCTTGCAACTGGTCAAACAAGTCGTCAATACGTGGCAATGGATAACGATTCTTAACTGTAACCTTGTTGAGTTCCCGATAATCAATACACATGCGAAAGGACCCGTCTTTCTTCTTTACGAACAGAACTGGGGCTCCCCAAGGCGAAGAACTGGGTCGAATAAAGCCCCTATCCAATAACTCTTGCAGTTGATTAGACAACTCCTGCAACTCTCCAGGTGCTAAATGGTAAGGAGCACGAGCTATCGGGGCTGCTCCTGGTGCAAGATCAATCTGAAATTCCACTTGGCGGTGAGGAGGTAATCCAGGAAATTCCTCAGGAAACACGTCGGCAAATTCGCGTACAATTGGCAGATCCTCGATCTTTCTTTCTCCTAACGGAGTATCAGTAACAAGTGATAGAATAGCAGGATACCCCTTTCGTAGATATTTCTGTGCTTGCATAGCTGAGATGATACCAACCATCGCACCACTGCGATGCCCCTGAACCGATAATGACTCTCCACCCGGGAGAGGAATACGTACAATCTTCTCCTTACACAGAATCTCAGCTTGGTGTTTAGACAGCCAATCCATACCAACCACTATATCAAAACTACCGAGGGTAACAGGAAGGAGATCAATATCAAACACATGACCCATAAGATCTAGTTTACACCCAAATAGGACATGCGAAGCTTCAATCGTTTTACCATCAGCTAATTCTACTACATGCTTAACTTCTAAAGGTGTTGGGGCTAACCCTAATCATTGTCCAAACTCTAGGGACACATAACTCCAATCGGCACCGGAATCAAATAACACAGAAGCAATAATATTGTTCACAGAAAACGTACCAGTCACGACATTGCCGTCGTTCCTTGCATCACCAGCACCGATCGTAAATACCCTTCCTCGAGCACCATTGCCCCCATTGTTTCCATTGTTGTTGTTCCCAGCATTGTTGTTGTTGTTCTGGCGGTTGTTGTTGTCGTTGGCATCCTGATTCAGCTGAGGGCAATCCCGCTTGATGTGGCCCTCATCCCCACACTGGAAACACCCCTTCTTAAAGCCCTGGTTCTGATGGGGTTGTTGCCTTTGCTGCCGCTGATGATGCTGATTTTGCTGCTCTTACTGCTTTGGCTGCGGGGCCCTATAGTCTTTGGCCTCATGGCCCACCTTCTCGCACCTACGGAAAGTCCGGACACACTGTCCATAATGATGAAAACCACACTTGTTGCACTGTGGCTTCTTCCCAACATAGGAGCCCTGATTCTGATTGCTGCCCTGGCCTTGGTTAACTGAGGACGACTGACTGAAACTACGGTTATTGCTGTTGTCAGGCCTTTTCTGATTCCTCCCCGGTACGGTGTGAGGGTGCCAAACCTAATAGCGCTATCAACTAATAACCTCGTTGCCTCCCCGGCAACTTATCGGTAGATGTAAGGGGTCTTAATGATAGAAATGAGTGTAATAACCAACATCCCAATAAACCGATGTTCCTCCCCGGAACAATTACCAGATATCCCTCCCCGGGATGCATGCTTGGAAAAAGAGCAGTGAACTCACCTTGGTTTGCTCGATTTGTTTAGTTACCCGTTTCCAAGTTAATCAACCAACCCTAACGTGGTTACCAATGAATATCAGTTTCATGATTGAACAAGTTATTGTTTTCACACAGATTGTGTTCATCACAAAGTTACAGTGCAACAAGTAGCATGCATATCATCATTAATATGTAACACAGATCTTATATACACACAAGTATCTGTCATCATCATCATTACAGACACCTACTGTTCAATTCCTTAACTTACCCGGCGAAACACCCTCCATGACGAAAGATACATCTTTCGTCGAGGTGAGGGGTGACGAAACTCCACAGGTTTCGTCGAGATGCTTGCCGACGAAACACCCCTGTTTCACCGTCCTATGTTTCGTCGACTGCACTTGGCAGTTTCAACGTTTCTTCCAAACCCTAATGTTTACTGTTACTGTTTCCGTAAATCGCTATCTAACCGGTTCATAGGTTTATCATGCAAACACCACAATTGTTATTATCGCAGTTACCAAGCTTTCATTGAATCAACATATCATAACATAACTGCCATTGATGATCACATAGATCTATTGGTTTATTACTATCAAGAATTATCATTTAACTATGATCTAAATGTTCGGGTTCGATCCTATGAAAGCATCCGCTAATCATGAATAGCCGATTAACAATATACGGATTATGAAACGTTCGAAACCCTAATCAACACAATATATCAATCTGGTTTCTAACAAGATCATATGTTCACAAAAGATTACATACAACAATCACCAAACAATCTGTTAAGTGTTGACAGAATGCTAACCGAATGAAGAGATGATTCCAACAGTGCAAAAGAATTCGAGTAATATGAAGAGTGCTGCCGTCAGTTTGTTGAAAGAATGAGTTAGGGTTTCAAAATCGTTATCTAAGGTACATATATACGCATACACTGAGTCTTCAGCTATACTTGGGCCGAAAGCCCATACGACAGCCCATCTCTTGACGAAACACCAACTTTCGTCGGGCAAGGGAGTGGCGAAACACCAACTTTCGTCGAGTTGCCCATGGCGAAACATATACACATTTTTCGTCATGCAGTTGTTGTGTGACTAAAGGGTTTTTATTAAACAATAACCAATGCAATTCCAACACAATACACAACTACATAAACATTAGGATCAATCCTTCAAACTGTTACATCTTTCATAAACTAAATAAATTATCAACACAGGATTGCCACTCAAAAGATACGTGAATGAAAGGGTTTGAAATCTCGGGTTGTCACAATACTAACTGAAAGTTAACTTAGTTTTTTTTTTTTTGATGAAATGGACTGCAATTTGTGGTAGATAAGTCAAAATTTTTGATAACATAGACTACTTATTTAGCAAATAAGTTAAAGTTTAGCTGATGTGGACTGTTTATTTGACACAGTTTTGATGATGTGGTTTGCTTATGTAGCAGTCCACGCCATCAAAAAGTAACTAACTTAACTTTCATTTAGTATGAAATTATTGAAAGAAAGAATGTTTAAAGTTGAGACAATTTATATACATTTCTTGATTTGGGTTTAAAGTTGAGAATATATATATATATATATATAGATTTCTTAAGTTGTGATTAATCATGTCAATAGGATAAAGCTTGAATTATTAAAATCCGATTTCTCCTAATTTTAAACAATATAGAAAAAAAGGTGATAAATGGAGTATGAGCATGGAGTTTCTATTGAAACGGGGACAATATGTAATCAACTTTGTTTTCGGCTATAGTGGGGTTGGGGGTGGGGGAACGATGACATTCTTATGTTAGGCTAATGTACTCCTCAAATTAGAGAGTCCAGTTGCCCTACCCCGACTAGACTATATCGTCTTAACTGGACCCACACTGACTTCAGAGTTTGTTTGGGCGTTGTAACATCTCTAAAAAAAATCACACAACAATCTGTAATCAAAACTACAAATACATGCCGACGAAAAGAGTTAAAAAATCATTGTCACAAGGTGCGAGGATGCTAGATTTTCCGAATGCCAGGTGTTGCCATGTGGCAAGCCTACGTGGTGACATAGCTGACCTAGCCCTAGACCCACCCCGTCGCGTGTCGCGACAACGACTTTGGTGTTCGTCGCGTGGCGCGACGACGACGTTTTTCATCTATATAAGGAGCAGTTCAAGGGCTTTCAAACTGCACCAACGAAATTCGCAATTTCGATTTCTAAACTCGTCGCATCTCTGTTCTCGAAACACTTTCACGATTCTCGTGTACGAAACCTTAATCACTGAATTGATACCTTGTCTGATTGATCAGAAATCCTAGCAACGAAAAGCTGAAGTTCTGCCTGAATAAGGTGAGACTTTATACGTAGCGGTTTTGATCTCGTGATTATCATTAAAGTTTGATTTGGTTTCTTAAACTTATACGTGTTACATTGTGTGTATATCTAGGAACCAGACTTAAACCCAGGAGGCTTGAAAACCCTAAATTCTGCAATGTGAGTCATTCTCTTTTATCAAATGCTTTCAAAACCTAAATGTTTTTCAATTGTTACTTATATTACAGTGATTAAATCTTTGTATTCTCATATGGAAAAAACTATTGTTAGTATGTGGGGTTTTGTATGCGCTACTTGATAAGCTTCACTAGTTGAGAGAATGATCAACAGTGATATAACTATAGTCACAGTAATTGCTGAGTGACAAATACCTTTGGGTAGTAATCAGATATAAACAAATGTAAAAACACTTAATTTTGTAATTATAAGAAAGTGTCTTTTTATACAATTGAATGAACTCACCAGTATTTTCCGCTAATAAAATGTTTTTAAAACGCGTTTCAGTTGATTTATTGTGAAGAGAAGGAAAAAGTGCTACGAGGCACTAAAGCTTAAATAAGTGATTATGTAACCGGAATAAAACGTGTTTTGTAATTAAGACCCCGTGAAAATCCTTTATTTAAATATGGGTTTTATCCCATAGTTTAGGAAATGAAAACTATGGTGTTTGAAAACTCTGATATTTTTCCTGACACCTGGTCCTGATGAAATTTCCGCTGCAATAATTTTAATAAACACAGCTACCACTTGTGCTGTTCACGGCCCCTGTCCAGGGTAGGGTCGGGGGTTGTGACATGCGTTCCCCCGGAAAACCTTACCGTCGGCTGCCACTTGACAGTTGTTGTGCCACCACAAAAGCAGAACTCTCTGACGTAATACACAGTGAGACGAAAACCAGAATAAACTCAGGATTTGAACTGACAATCTCACACAATGCCTAGCTCAATTACTTCATTACTTTAATCCACTAAAAATCACATAAGTGAGGGTCAAACTTGCAAAAAGTGGTGGATAAAGATATAATAGTGGGTGAATACATATAAAGTCACATTTCATACTTTCTTAAAAGAGAAAGTCGGGGGCATTGACCACCGACCACCCTTTCCTTTTACAATACTTTTAACCCTTCATTTGTTTCTTTTCATCATTTTAGTCCCTCCACTCATTTGCCTATGCGTCTGCTGGATAAAAGCATTCTTTTAGAATTTGTACACGTTGGCTAAATAATGGCTTTATGAATTGTAACCGTCAAACCCATTAGACCAAGCTTAAAAAAAACACTAGATAGGAAGAGAAACGAATAATTTAATTCTGTTTTTTTATTTTTCAAATTGGGGTTCTAATCAATTCGAATTAAACTTAACCAAGTTTACTATTCGAATTAAACTGAATCAAATTTTGATTTTTGAGTGAATCAAATAGCATATTATTTATTATACAAAATTACATTTATTTAACCCGTATAATACACGGTGTTTTCAAAGATATTTTTTTTATTATTTAGTATATATAATTAGATTTATTCAAAGCACAAAGTCGGTGGCTTTTACGCCACCGACACCCCCATTTTTATACTTTGCTACAATCGCCCCATTTACTTTGAATTTCCACAATCTAGCCCTCGCCTTTCAAACTTTGCTATTATCACCCCTCTACTATGCTTTTCCACTACCCCTCAACTTTTACGTATCTACGCCACAAATCATCTACTTTTTCATTTATACTACCACCCCTCATCTTTTACACATTTCTGCCATCACCCATCTACTTTTACACTTTGCCTTTTCCGCCGCCAACGCTTTTCCGCCACCATCCCTCTACTTTTATACTTTCCATTTTTACCCTTCTACTTTTATTTTCCCTCAAATTTAGACTTTGCTTTTTTATCCTTTGCAATATTACTCCATTTTAACCCCTAGACTACTACTCTTATTTTGCAAATACCAATGCACTGTGTTTTACAAAATGTCTTAGATATTGTGTTTTACACTTCATGTCTACCTTTGTGTTTTACTTTTTTTTTGTAATTGTATTTTATGCATTATGTTTTACATTGTTTTAAATTGTCTATTACACATTGCGTTTTATGAATCGTGTATTGCCTTACTACATGTTTCCACCCGCCGCGTGCCGCCGCAACGCGCGACGGACAAAAATCCTAGTTGTATTTAAAAAGAAGTTTAGCGATTGCCAAACCTATAATAATTAATATAAAACACCTTTTTAATACTAGATTGCCAAACCTATAGTAGTTATCTATATATTAATTTCTAACAGAAATCTTAAGGAACAGTGACCATTTTTTTTTGTCTTTTATTGATTTTATCTTTAGTGTTTTTTGTTTTTTTTTTTTTTTTTCAAAGTAAATATTTAGGTTTTTTTAAATTTTTTTTAATATAACTCTTGTTTTTTAGAGTAAATTACTGTTTTAGCCCCTGTGATTTAGTCAGTTTAACCATTTTAGCCCAAAAAGAAATTTTTTTAACATATCAGACCCTAAGGTTGCATTTTATAACGGTTTTGGTGTCGCAACCCCCGATCCCTTATCTGTCCCGTGAACGGGCGGACGCGAGCTCATAGTTTTGGTGGTATCAGGTCGTTAATTTGGCAGCGAAAATTACATCAGGACCGTAGTTAGGAAATGTTTATCAGAGTAAAACCACCATATTTGATATTAATAATCACATGGGCAAAACCCAAGTTTCTTATTACAATACATTTATAGGGACAAACCCTATTTTATTGAATTTAAAACATCGTTTATTAGGTAACTTTTATATTATAGCCACATTTTTCCCAAGCCTTCAGTGCTCCTCAGCTGGCTTTTTACTAATTGGCTGTCACATTTTGTTACCTGAAACGCGTTTTAAAAACATTTGTCAGTCGGAAATACTGGTGAGTGAATCCCAGTTTAATCAAGAAACATTTTATCAATTAAAACAGTATTGAGAGCGATCACATTGTTTATTTCTACACAATTACTCATTCAGTACTGTCAATTAAAATAGTATTGAGAGCGATCACATTGCTTCTTCTATGGTTTGAGGTCTAGCTGCCTTGACTACGTGTCTTATCTCTCCAATTAATCCCCAAATATAACGGGAGATTAACACTGGTTCTGGTGAAGCAAGAGTTGGCACTATTCTAGCATATTCGAAGAATATTTTAGTATATCCCTTACTATCCACCCCAGTCATTCTAAGGTTTAGGAATTTGTTTGCTATCTGTTCCTTCTCATTAGGTGGGCAGAATTTTCTTTCTACCTTGTTCTTAAATTCTTCCCATTCCATATTGTAGGTTCTATCACTTCCTCTTGATTGGAGGATAGTGTTCCACCATTCTAGTGCTGAATTCTTAAATAAATTAGAAGCAAACAGTATCTTATCTTCTTCAGCACACTTGCTTATCCTTAAGACTGCCTCAGTCTTCTCTATCCAGCGTAGGGTTGCAATGGCCCCTTCATTGCCCGAGAATTCCATTGGTTTACAAGACCAGAATTCTTTATAAGAACAACCATAAGGCATGGTTCTTCTCCTTTTGGGAATAGGCATTTGAAGTACAGGTCCATTGTTTACACTGTTTTCGGGTTCAGAGGGTCGCTTACTGCTATGCTTACTTTAATTATTCGCTTCTTGAATAGTTTGAATAATAAATGGCATGGCATCTATGATTCCTTGTGCTACTATTTGTTGAACAACACTATTATCCATTTGGTTTCCATTGTTATTGATGCTTGGATTCTCATTAACCACGTTAATGTTACTCTGGTTATCATTATTCAGATTTCCTTGATTTCCTTCGTCGGCCATCTGAATTTTAAACATTTACCCCATATTAATATCACAAAATAATATTTAATATAGTCAATCACATGACACGCATTTTTGCCAAAAGCGTCGATCATTGCGACTTTTACTCTATTTCCATATACTATTATGCATCTATTACATACTAGTACTAAAATAAAAATTACAATACCAACCGGAATAGAATCACACTAATAGTAATATGCATCCGTACACACATATTTTATTTTATTTTTATTTTATTATATTTTATTATTATTACTATTACCGTCTCCTCCATTACATCAAGGATATGGATTTATCCAAAAATCCATATTGCGTTCATCGTATTTCCATACGAGACGCTCTCCCACCTGTCGCATTCTCTCATTGCTTTCTAAAATTTCCTCCCCAAAAGTCCTAAGTTCTTGGACGTTTTCTGCACTCATTGGGGTGCAGGTTCTAGGACTGGGTTTGGAATCTGGGGTGCGGGTTCCTGATATGGGGGTGAAAGTGCCTGAAATCGGTAAGGATCTTCTAAGATCTCCCTAATATAATCATCGTGGTAATAGGGATCTAAAGGGTCCATACCTGGATAGGCTCCTATGTTCTGTATGGGTGTGTTTTCATGGATTGGGTAACGTTGAACAAAGTCCCTATCATCGTCCCACCAGGGGTCGTAATTTGGGTCTAGGGGGTTTGGTGCAGGTACCCTAGGGATTTCTTCTGGGTTGAAGTCATGCATCTCCACTTGGTTTTCAGGATTTTCTATCTCCATGGGTTGGTATGGGATTTGTGGTTGTGGGGCTACTAGTTGTTCCAGACTTGGGTCAGTAGCAGTTGTAGCTAGGATATGGAAATTGGCTAGGCTTCTATTTAGCATATCCTGTGTATGGGCATCTGTCTTTCGCTTAACGGCTGCTAAGGCTCTTTGCTGTTGCAACTTTCGCATTCTTTTCCTACGTGCAAAGGCTTCCTTACTGAACCATCCTCGTTTCTTATGAGGGAATGGTTCTTCAGACTGAGCTTTAAAAGCAAACATCCCTTCTTCCTGATCTGCAGAATACCCAGAAAGGGCAGGCTGTGAAGAGGTACCTTCACTCTTAGGTGAATCAGACAACTGACGACACATGTATGAGGGTCCTTGATCACTCATACTGTAAACTAACAAATAGTCAAATAACACACAACAAATAATTACAGTTATGCACGTATTTCCGTAATTTATTTCCTAACACAAAATTTAAAATTTAAGTGTCAGCAGAACACTTCTTTGGCTCAGACCAGTGGCTAGGCTCTGATACCACCTTCTGTCGCAACCCCCGACCCCTTATCTGTCCCGGGAACGGGCGGACGCGAGCTCATAGTTTTGGTGGTATCAGGTCGTTAATTTGGCAGCGGAAATTACATCAGGACCGTAGTTAGGAAATGTTTATCAGAGTAAAACCACCATATTTGATATTAATAATCACATGGGCAAAACCCAAGTTTCTTATTACAATACATTTATAGGGACAAACCCTATTTTATTGAATTTAAAACATCGTTTATTAGGTAACTTTTATATTATAGCCACATTTTTCCCAAGCCTTCAGTGCTCCTCAGCTGGCTTTTTACTAATTGGCTGTCACATTTTGTTACCTGAAACGCGTTTTAAAAACATTTGTCAGTCGGAAATACTGGTGAGTGAATCCCAGTTTAATCAAGAAACATTTTATCAATTAAAACAGTATTGAGAGCGATCACATTGTTTATTTCTACACAATTACTCATTCAGTACTGTCAATCCTGACTCGTGGGTCATATTACACATTGGCTCACTCGTTGTCCAATGGTAACGTACTGTCATCCCCGACTTACTACTCACAGTGTAGTAAATTTTGTATACAAAACCCCAACATACCGGCAGTAATTGAAGAACTACAAAGACTCAATCACCGCTTAATCACGTTGTAAAACAATTAAGGTTTTGTAAAACCTTCCAAAGAGGTTAACAAAAAGAGGATAAACTCACATTGCTATCTTAGACTTCGAGTAAGGGTTTCCTGGATAAAATCTATAATTTATACAAATGTACATTGGTTAGTATCATAACACTTTGAAAATATTAATGATACCCTCCCCGAGACGGTATTCCAACAACTACGTCGGGCAGAACCATGACAGTTGTTACGGAACCCTAAATCAATCGGGCATCATATCTACTATGAAACTGGGGTTATAATACTTACAACGGAGCAGAACCTTGCTAATTAGGGGTATAATACCCGACTATTATGCTTATAACTTCAGAAATTCGAGATTGAGAAATGAAAATGAACGACGGAAAACGAAACCTGAGGCCTCCTTTATATAGTTGCTGATATCGACTCTCACGCGGCCCGCGTCAAAGTTAGTCAACTGCGTAGCTTAGCTGGGTCATCAGGTAGGCCCGCCACGATGTCGACACGTGTCGGCCTAAGGTGTCTCCGCGTTGTTGATCTGTCGCGGCCCGCGTGAACTTAACTGATGGTTTACGCGGCCCGCTTGAACTTAAGAAATCAACGGAGTCAGTTTCCAACGTTGATACCGCCCGCATAAAGGCTTGGGGTGGGTCTACGCGGCCCGCCTTAGCTTAAAATTCAGATTTTATATTTTATTTTAAATGCTATATTGTATTTCGGGCTCGGTTTTCACATATGGGGTGTATTATAAGGCATATTGGGACATTTTAAAATATAATAGGGTGTCGGAAATATTATGAGGGTGTCGGTTTTACTGAGGGTTGTTACATTTGGCCCCTGACACTAACTTTGTTACTTTTTTGCAGTTAAGTGTAAGGGTATTTAGGTCATTATATAACTTAGGGGTTGTTTTTTTATAATTACAAAGTTCTTTTAATATTTAGGAGATCATTAATGCAATTACTCAATTTTTTTTATTATTATTTTCTTATTTTCACGATTATTATTATCAATATATGTTTTATATACACAAATAAATATGTATTTTAATTAAGCGTTTGTTTTTTATAAATGTCGTTTTTAAAATCATTTGTTTTTTAACCTTTTTTTTAAAATGCCTGTCGCTTTTAAAATTATTCTTTTTTAAACCGCTTGTTTATTAAAATCGTTCTTTTTAAAGTTGTTTGTCTTTTAATGTTTTTTCTTAAACGATTCATTCTATACCGTTCTTTTTAAAATCATTTTTTAAACTTTTTTAAACAATTCGTTTTTTTAGTCATTAATTTTTAAAAGCATTTCTTTTTAAACCATTTCTTTTAGAACCGTTTTTTATATCGTTCATTTTTGAAACTTTGTATTCAGATTACTTATAGACGTTAGGGAAAAATAACTTCAGAAAATGCATGATTTCAAAAATCGAAGGAATTTAAAAACGATCGATTTTAAACGAGCGAAGATTTAAAAATGATGTTTACAAAAAAAACAAAACCTTAAAAAAATAAGTTAACTAGTGTAAGCAACTAGAAAATGCACGAATTTAATAAACGAAAGATGAAAAAAATAACGAATTTTGAATAAACAAACGATCCAAAGAAATGGAAGATTTGAAAAAGAAATAAACCATTTTAAAAAATGTTTGAAAAATGAACGATCTTTTGCAAACTTTTTATCAGAATGTTTTTTTTTCAAATCTTACATTTCTTTTGTTTTTTTATACACGTCGTTTTGTAAAATTTAAATAATGAACGACCTAAAAAGTGAGTAGTTTATAAGTGTTTAAAAAATAAATGATTTAAAAAAATGTATAAAATGAAGTGTTTAAAAAAACTTCAAAATACGAACGACTTTAAAAAGAACTATTTTAAAAAACAAATGGTTTAAAAAGGAATAATTTTAAAAACGATAGATGGTTTAAACAAAATGCAAAATAGCAAATTAATTTTTAAAACGACTTTTATATAAATAACCAGTTAATGAAACTACATATTTATTTGTATATTTAAAATATATTTTGTTAAATAATAATTCTGAAAATAACGAAATAATAAAAAAAACTTGAGTAATTGCATTAATAATCTCTTAAAAATTAAAAGAACTTTGTAATTATCAAAAACAACCCTAAGGTATAAAATGACCTAATTACCCTTACACTTAACTGCAAAAAAGGAACCAAGTTAGTGTCAGGGTCAAAACCGTTATAAAATGCAAACTCAGGGTCTGATATGTTAAAAGATTTCTTTTTGGGTTGAACTTTGTCTTTTATTGATTTTGTCTTTAGTGTTTTTTGTTTTTTATTTTTTATTTTTTTCAAAGTAATATTTAGGTTTTTTTTAAAAAAAAAACTTTTGTAAAATAACTCTTGTTTTTTTTAATCATTTTGTCACAAAACTTAAAACGAGTTTAGTTTTTTATTACTATTTGTTTTACTTTTTTTTCTGGAACTGGTCGTTGTTCGGTTGCTATTTATCATGATATTTGGTGGTCACATTCGGTCACTTGGGGTTTTTTTACCTGAATTTATCTACTTTGTAAGTCACGTGAGTTACCTGGTATTGAAAATTCGTGTTTTTAATACACATTTTTCCGATTTTGGTTGTTGTTTGATTGCTACTTAGTACGGTTTTACGGTCCAACCTCGCAACGCTGGTAGTACGGATTTATGTCACCCGCCTTGCAACGCCGAGGACTTGAGAATAGTTAATATAAAACACCTTTATACTATATATTTTTTTAATATAAACAACAAAATCCAATAGTGAAGGTTTGCGTTTTAATTATTTTGAGGACATGTTTGTTTGTTCTGAGAATATTTTGTTATTTCTTTATTTATATAAATACAACCAAAGCTAATAAATGATGAGGTGGATGCTTGCTAGTATGGAAGCATTGGTAGGGTCCCACACGTGGAAGCCACAAGGGTGGAAGGTTAGACCACGTGGGAAATCTATTACAAAAACTCAATTGTTGTCCTTTTGTGTATTGAAACGGAAGACAGATAAAAGGTGGCACGTGAATGCCGTAGGTAATCTCTCTGTTTTTTAGTGCCGCCCCACACATTTTGGATCCGAACCAAACTTTATGCTTTTCATTGACGGGTAGTTTCGAACCAAATTTATTAGTTAATGCTAGTTTTCGGATATTTTTCACGCTAGTTTTCAGATATTTTTCACAAAAGAATTGTACTTTATTCTATTTTATAGAATAATCAAAACTCAGTTACTATGTTATAACATAGCAAAGTTATAATAGAATAAAAAGTAAACAAACAACAAGCTACGTCACAACTTTCTAGTAAAAAAGTTACGTTTCATCATCATCATCATCATCATCATCATACTCAGTAAATCCCACCAATAGCAAAGCAAAGGTATGGTCTGAGGAAGGTAACATGTAGACAGCCTTACCTCTACCCCGTAGGAATTGAGAAGCTGCTTTCAGTTAGACCCCCGGCTCGATAGTATTTTTGCATCAAGCCTTGGACATAAGACACATGACACTCATCAGCAATCGGGACAAAGACCGATTAATGCATGTACCCTTTTGTCTTTCAGTTATCAATGCCACCACATGATGCCTGATTAACCGTCCTCAGCTTTTAACGTTATTTTCACGAAATTAGTAAAATAACGTTAAAATTAATGCACTTTCACTTTTGCCCTCCGATGGCCCACACATATATACATTATATACATTACGTTTGAATCCACTTATATGTGCTACAGTGTTGGTATTACGTGATATATAACCTTTAATTTATATATTCTATCTAATATCAAGTGAAATTATAATTTAAGTTGCTATATAAGAGCTCACTATGGATTTGTAGGATATCATTTGCATGCCGAGACAAAGTGCACACTAATATTCCCTATAAAACATTTTTCTCTATGAAAATGAATATAAACTTCCACACTAATATTCCCTATAAACCATTTTTCTCATGGCGAAGCTTTTAAGGGATGGGAGGGGGTGGCCAACCCCCGAACTTTTCGCTCAGTAGTGGAGAGTATATAATTTTCGTATAGATTTTTTTTGGTATATACGTTTTCGACCCCCGGTTTTATAGAGATTTTTAGGTCCGGTGACTTCCGCCCCCCCCCCCCCATCTCTCGGTCGGAAATCTCAAGATTCGCCAC
>JARYGA010029398.1:0-22058 GCA_030545235.1 Helianthus tuberosus
TTTTCTGTACTTTGTTTCTTAGAGTGAAACGAGTACTTAAAATTTTCGAGGGAATCATGAGCAATCATTTGAAAGAGAGAAATCACAAGAGTAGTTTGTAAGGTACATAGTTCCTTGATGTAGGTATCATAGGAAAAGTCATACACACCTAGCAGGGGGTTGAGCTAGTTGGTTGGGATGGCTTTACCATTGTGAGCGACCATGGCGAAGTTCTGAGAAGCCTTTCGCTTCTTTGACTTCTTAGGGGATCGTTCATCCATGGTCTTTGATTCCTCGATTGGTTTATTGGCTGATGGTGTTGTCGCCTGACTAGGTCCTGTCTGTCTTGGTGACTCTTGAGTGGCTTCATCCTGGAGATGATACATGGCAGTAGCTAATTCAACAGTCTTCAGGACTACTTCGCCTATTCGCTGAGCGAATTTTGGCTGCTTGCTCAGATATTTGGGCGTCATTGTGATGAAGAGACATTCTTGAAGAAAAAGAAAGGCGTAGGGAGAAACAGGTGAAAGATTATTGGACAATCAAAACAGAATGATAACGCATGAAGATTGCGATCATTTGTTTGTTACCTAAGGCAAACAAATGAGACGGTGACTAATCAAAGTAAATGGGTCAAAAATAATGTATCGCGAAGACATGCTCGCCTATAAGTGAACACTCATCCCAAGAATTCCCAGGTAAGCACAACTGGTCTCGCGTCTGATGAGATGTATACGAAGTGCTTGCCTAGACAGAAAACCCAGAATACAGGCATTCACCCTTCCAGTTTGCACGTGTTCACATTATTTAAGACTCAAAACCTTGACGAAGTTTTGAAAACTCAAAGAGGTTCAAAACCATATAATAGAGAGTTCAAAACCTAGTAATCAATCATCCTAGAACAGATGATTCGTTTTCAAAGCGGTTTTGAAATTTATGTTCTTGTTGTGGTTGTCGCCTAAGGATAGGCGACGGTATTGTTTTATGACTAAACGCAAGTAAACTCGCGTTAGGGTCCTAAGAAGGTTATAGACTAGGTCAAAGCATTACTAATTACTAATAACCTAATTCCCTATAACCATTGGCTCTGATACCATCTTTTCTGTCACACCCCGACCGCGTAAAACAACAGATCGCGGCGGAAACATCGAGGCGTGTTGCAACAGAATTAATGTTTCATAACCATGGATACCAAAAAGTGTTTCGTTTTATTAATCATTGAATAATTACATTGTCTGGAAATCTAAATACACAATTTTAAACATAGTCTATCATTGTTATTGAGTCACTAAGGCCTCGTCCAATCCTATGTGAGCATGCATCTTATCAATCGATAACATTCAACAATACCTGAAACATATGTGAAAACGAGGTCAGCAAAGAAATGCTGGCGAGTACATAGGTTTTGTAGGAGTGTCGAAATCATGGCTAGTTTAGATGTTGCAATACTTTATTTAAAAACCTTGTTTTGAAAAGAGTATAATATTGCAACTCAATTAACCAACTCAAATCAAGCGGGTTATAATTTGTAAAACCTCGTAGCCATGACTCTTAACCCAAAAACATTTGTTTTAGTAAATTATTTGGAAAAACAATGATAAGTTCAGGTGATATGTATAAATAAGAAAATAAAGCATGATTAAATGAATAACCATGTAATATGAGTTTGTATAAGATAAGTTGTTTGTAAATAAATGTCTTGTGAAAAGTATGTTACTTGTATAAAATGTTCTATGTCTCGAGCTGAAATGATTCAAATAACACTACAATATGTAATACCATACAAACACTTATATATAGGAAGTACCAGCGGCGTATCCACCATGCTTGTATCATATTCCACACGCATTGTTACTTAATCATTTAATCCAAACCAAACCACCAAAGTAATTGTTAAAACATCGTGTGAAAACCCAATCGTTACCCAATCGTTACCCAATCGTTAAAACATTGTGTGAAAACCCAATCGTTACCCAATCGTTAAAACATCGTGTGAAAACCCAATCGTTACCCAATCGTTACCCAATCGTTAAAACATCGTGTGAAACCCAATCGTTAATTGTTTAATTCGTTTTAGGTCGTGAAACTACTTATATGGTCGTCTCGCTAATAACATCCAAACCTTCGTGACTCATCAATCGTAGCTTCTCGTTTTCGCATTAACAAACCTCCATAGGGTAAGTTAATGTTTCAGATTCAGTCGCTACCTACCATTGCCCACACATAACCACGGGAGTAGTAAATAACGGGATTTGTCAGATCCTATGGTACCATAACCTAATACTGGTCGGCTTGATCATTGCTAATGAATGTCATTTGTTATGTAAACACAACCAACAAGTTTGTTCACTTTATGAAATCGTTATTAGTTTTGTATAAATCGTTTTAATCGTTTTTGGAACCATTTGTTATAACATCGAAAACATTTAGCACATATGAGTCACCCCAAAACAATTGAAAACAGTAAAATAGGGGAAGAATGTACTCGCCTGAGAATGCTTGGAGGTCTTGAACAACAACCAAACAAAGCTTGAGGGAGCACGGAATCAATCGGCAATCTAAAACTATATAAATAAACCGGATCTAAATCGGGAGATCGGATAGGATGAGGCTTGGTAAACCAAACGAGTTTTGGAACTCATATGATATGGTTTAACAAGACCTACATACTACAATGAAACCAAACCTAAGTGCTATCGACCCATCGCGGCCCATTACGACCCGTTTAGGTAGCTTATGCTACTTTAACGCGTCGTTCGCGTGAAACGCGTTCAGACCGTCTAACTAGTCCTATGACAAGTGTTATATGCCTAAACATGTTACATAATCAGTTATGTGACAAAAGTTTAGGTTACATATGCTTAATTACCAATTATACATGAAAAGGGTATTCTGGTAATTTACCTAAGGCATATAAACTACCTATCATACAACTACTTAAACGATGTGACCATAGGGTATAACCTCGGAAGGTTATTCCCTACATACTATGGTCACCTAATGTATTTGGTCGGATCCTAATGATCGACCAAATGGGTCGAGTTCGAAGGTATAGGCGATTTATTAGATCGCCTACCCTACGACTCTAGACAACGTGGTAATCAGTGGGTATAGTCCCAAGGGACTATGACCAACGTGATTACACTCACGTTGCGAAGCTCAAACGAACTTCGCATTGACCATTACTGGTCAACGCTGAAAGTCAAACAAAGTTTGACTTTCTGACTCTAAAAGCAATAAAATAAGGAAAAGAACGAAAGAATACTTACCCAGGGTCCCCGAATGCTAATCCCGATTCGAGAATCTCAGGTATGAAACAATGGTTTCAACTTAGAGTTTCTAAAATCAGAATTCTAGTGCATTTGAAGTAATGGGGGGTGGGGTATTTATAGTATTCGGGTAACCGTTGAGATCGTTTCTTGGAAAAGGGGAAACGATCAAGGCCGTACATGTGTTGGAATGTTGTGGTGGCTAAATCTTGATCTTATCTTGCTGATTAGGCAAGTTTAAAACATGTGGATGGGGTTTAATCAGCTGCAAGTTGCAAAAACAAACATTGAATCTGGTCTGAAGGTGCCATGCGGCCCGCTTTAGATTCAAGCAAACACAATGCGGGCCGCTTTGGCCTGTCTGATCAGCAAACTTGTTTCAGAAATGACAGTTTCAGTCCCTGCACGTGTTTAAGGCCTTTTCCGACACTTCTAAGGCCCGTAAAGCCAACTTTAAGGCCCTAAAATGTTGCCTAAACATTGTGGACATGAAACATGTTCAAAAATATGCCGGGTGATGGTTCGTTTGGTCGTACGAACGCGATGTTCGCTTAATTACGACGGAATGCGCATAAACGCGAAAAACGATCCAAATGACGCGACGAATGGATTTTTCTTATGGCGAACACTAAAATAAAATATTTTAGTGCTTACATAAATTTTTGGATGTCCGAATGTATTCAGAACGTAAGTTACGCGTAAAAATGCAAACTTGTGCACTTTTTGACGCTTTTAGTCCCTGAATGACACAAAAGTTTATTTTAGCATACCGAACACCTCAAAGCCTATTTCTAAGCTATGTAAAGGATATTTATGGTATGTTTAACTTATGTTCATGTCCCGGAAGGTCTGTTACAGTTCAAATTGGCATACTTTCGCAGTTTGTCAACTTTAGTCCCTGTAAGCGATTTAACTTTGATTTCACCACACCAAACCTTCCAAAACTTATATCTAAGTTATGTAAAGGTTATTTAAGGTATGTTAAGCCTATTTCACTATTCCGGAGTGTTCGTTGGATTAAACTGGTTATATCTAGGCATCAGTGCGCGTATAACCTTCCAGAAAGCGATTTAGAGCTTGAAATCGAACAAGAATAGATATGTGCAAAAGATACACATATTTTTACAAATCCCAAGTATGAAATACAATATTTCATTGGTTTGGCATTTGTTTGATGTCCGTGGAGGCACAGGTGTTACAGGAAATCTTGGAAACTCGAGTTGTCACACTAGACCACCATGCAAAGAACCGCAAACGAAAACCAGAAAACCAAAAGCCAAGAAACAGGAACCCTAATCCTTTAAACCCTAGAATCAGATCTCAACCCTTAATCGATTAACCCAGAGTATCAATCTAGCTAAATTAGTCTCAGCTAACCGCAATCAATAACAACCAGGTTAATAAATCAGAATATCGATAATGATTACTAAGGCAGCGATTGATGAAAAACAAGAAAAACCCTAGTTTTGGATCGATCCCTAATGCTAACAAGTTCGTTATAGGGTTTTGAAGGAACAAAACTCTAATCACAGACTGTTATGCATAAGATTACGAAGAAAAACTGATGGATTCATGATGAAGAACAGAAAATCGCCTAAAGGAGAGAGAGTTTAGGGTGTTGTTATTTTTCATGATGTTCCACTTGCGGCCTATACTGAAGAAGGTTTGAGCTTGATTTCCTCCAAAGTCGGAATCCCTAAGATATTAGATAATGAAACGGCAAAAATGTGTTCTGATTCATGGGGTCGTAGCAGCTATGCTAGAGCTATTATTGAAGTTGATGCAGGTAAAGATCTAAAGAAAACAGTTTCGGTAGCCATCCCTAATATAGAGGATGGAGGATTTCTAAAGAGTTCGATCAACGTTGAGTATGAGTGGACTGCTCCACGGTGTTCTACATGCAATATTTTTGGGCACACGCTGGAGAGTTGCCCTAAGGTTGTGAAACCAATTGATAATCAGGAAACCAAAGGTAAGAGTAAGACGGATGAGCAGGGTTATCAAGTTATAGGAAAAAAGAAATCAGCGAAACATGTAGTCAAAGATAAACCGAAGTTTGTGTATCGGCCGGTGAGGAATTATCAGCATAAAGCTTTTACTTCTAAACCGAAAGTTGATGGTATTCAACTAAATAACGCTTTTAGTGCTTTGGAGACTCCTAGTAATGAATATGATGATGATGTCTCGGATCAGGATGAGGTCAGGTGTGACACCTGTGTCACTTCAACCATCAAACAAATGTCAAACCAACGAAATATTGTATTTCATACTTGGGATTTGTAAAAATATGTGTATCATTTGCACATATCAACTCTTGTTCAATTTTAAGCTTTAAATCGCTTTCTGGAGGGTTATACGCGCTCTGATGCGTAAATATAACCAGTTTAATCCAACGAACACTCCGGAATAGTGAAATAGGCTTAACATACCTTAAATAACCTTTACATAACTTAGAAATAAGTTTTGAAGGCTTTGGTATGCCAAAATCAAGTTTAATCGCTTACAGGGACTTAATTCGACAAACTGCGAAAGTATGCCAATTTGAAATGTAATGAACATTCCGGAACATGACCATAAGTTAAAAACACCTTAAATATCCTTTATATAGCTTAGAAATAGGCTTTGAGGGGTTCGGTGTGCTAAAATAAACTTTTGGGTCATTCAGGGACTAAAAGTGTCAAAAAGTGCACAAGTTTGCACTTTCACGCATAACTTACATTCTGAATACATCCGGACATCCAAAAATTTATGTAAGCACTAAAACATTTTATTTTAGTGTTTGGCATAAGAAAAATCCATTCGTCGCGTCATTTGGATCGTTTTTCGCGCTTATGCGCATTCCGTCGTAATTAAGCGAACATCGCGATCGTACGGCCAAACGAACCGACATCCGAGATATTTTTTAGCATATTTTAATCTCCCTATACTTTAACTTCATTTTAGAGCTTTGAAATGGGGTTAACGGGGCTTAAACGTGTCAAAAATGCATCGAAAACCAAGTTTGGAGCTGCAGGGGCTTGTTCTGCCATTTTTGAAACTTTCTGGTCTGCAAGGTCCTTGCGCACCTCAACATTATTAGTGTTACGGTGCGCAAGCAGTCTCCAGACAGCAGAATTTCAGAAACTTTGAATCTGGTCCATTCCACCTTGCACATGGTTTTGGGGCAATACCATGGGCTCTAATGGTTTTCAAAAACCAGGGTTTTAAGGTGGAGGGTTGAGATTGAAGCACGGTTAACGAGGAACGATCTTAACGGCTCTACGAATCCTATAAATACCCCCTTGCCTTCATTTGCAAAACCCACAAGAATCTTGATTTGAGAAGCTCTAAGTTGAAACCATTGTTTCATACCTGAGCTACTTGGATCGAGATTAGCATTCGGGGACCCTTTGTGCCGTTTGATATCCGTGATCTCTAGCGTTGTTTGGTTGTTACTCAAGGACTGCTAAGCAATCTCAAGTGAGTACATAGTTCCCCTATTTTACTGTTTTCCAAACTGTTTTGGGGTGAAGCATGTGTACCTATCTGTTATTTTCATGATTTCAAAGTATAATTGATTATACATGTTATTACTTATCATTTGACAAACTAAATGACTATCTATGGTTTAAACATTGATTTCTCAAAGAACATAAAATAAAATGTTGAATTGTACTTATTTTATGTTCTTTTTTTTGGGTAAAGGGTTACCCCGGTGATTTTATAAATTCACAACCAAATAATAACAAGTAGTGTAGAAAGTCTACACTAGTTCAAACATAGGACATGCCCTATGAATGTACAACCAAACCAAACAAGAACAACCTATAACATAAACAGAAACAAACGGCCACTAGTCTAAAAAACTAGATCAAACAACACAAAAACCCTTAATCAGCTGCCATCTCAAATAAACCTGAGCCATCAATACCCCAATCCTCTAGAAGCCTTCGGAAATTGACACAATTCTTCAGCTTCGCTCCCATCAACTTGTACCGCACTTGTTGAAGAACAATTTCACTTATAGTCTCCGGAGGCCGCAATTGATTCTTGAATAACCTCGAGTTTCGCTCTTGCCAAATAAAGTAAGCAGAAGCCGCCACTACCAATCTAGCTGCGAACCTAGCTACCGTTTTTGGTTTGGAATGCTCAATCAACCAGTTAGAAATGTCATTCCATTTAGGTTGAACCGAGACCATACCAATTTTCAGCCTAACCTTATGCCACACTTCAGTAGAGAATTTGCATTCAAATAAAAGGTGATTATGCGAGTCATGGTTGGCATAACAAAGCAAACAGCACATCATGTTCATATTCTTCCTACGCGAAAAATCCCAAGACAAGATTTTTTCTTGAGTAAGCAACTTCCGCCTCATGATAAGCCACATTAAAAATGCATGACGGGGAATGCATTGAGGGAACCAAACAATACGACTCCAATCGACCTCCCCAGCCTGATGACGAACCGAATCCCAAGCACGCGAGGAAGAAAAATCAAACAAGTTGTCACCATACCGCCACATAAGCTTATCCAGTTTATTCGGCACCAAACTCAGCTGATCAAGCTGATTAAGACCCGGATAGGAAACCCTCCATTCATTCGGCCAATTCCATGAATTAGAAGAATAAAGGACCGACACTTTAGAACCCATATCAAACCCCGCGTTAGCAATGACTCTAGGAGAAATGATAGCATCCAAAGGCCCTAACTCACTCCACCAATCAAACCATGCTGAAGTATTCACCCCATTACCAATCTCGGTCCATATAAACTTCCTTATAATCGGCCGAATCTGAAGCAACTTTCTCCAAGACCAGCAGCATGAAGACGGAACTCTACACGCCCAAAAACTCTTACCTTTAAGCCTGTAAGAGTGAACCCATTCAACCCACAAGGATCTACGATTCGTAAGAATACTCCAAATATGAGTTGTCATGAGAGCCATGTTAACATCCCTAATCCGACGAATACCTAAGCCACCTTCATACTTAGGAACACAAACCGAATTCCACGACACTTTAGCCTGCCCTTTTTGAAACGCACTGTCATGGGACCATAAAAAATTCCGCATCAAAGCCTCCAACTAAAGAGTTACCCGAGAAGGTAATATGAAAACAGACGACCAGTATATGTGCATGGAAGACAACACAGAAATAATCAGTTGCAACCTGCCTGCAAATGAGAGCAATTTATTCCTCCAATGCAAAATCCGTTTTTCCAGTTTCTCCACCAGCACATAACAATCCTTATGGAGCAACCTAGAAGAGATAAGAGGCACACCAAGATACTTCACAGGTAAAGAACCCTCCTTAAACAGCATAATATTCAAAATAGCATTTTTCACATAAGAAGGCACGTTTGAGAAGAACACTGTACTTTTCTGCACATTAGGCGACAAACCAGACATTTTCGAAAACGAATCAAGGGACTTCATAATGCATCTGGCCGAAGCAATCTCACCTTTCGCGAATATAAACAAATCGTCCGCGAAACAAAGATTAATAATACTTTGACGCTCACACTTATTGTGGAATTTAAATGAAGAGTCAATCCTTACCGAATGTTGAAGGATCGCCGTGAGCACCTCCATAACCAACGTGAACAAATAAGGAGAGACCGGATCACCTTGCCGTAGACCCCGATTACCCTTAAAGTAACCATGAACTTCCCCATTAACACAAACCGAATACGTAGTAGTAGAAACACATAGCATGATCCAACGAACCATCTTTTGGTGAAAACCGAACCCAATCAAAACATCGTTGAGAAACTTCCAATCAACCGTGTCATAAGCCTTCTGAATATCAACTTTAAAGGCACATTTAGGAGGCCCGATATTACGATGATAATTATGCATCAGCTCCTGCGTTAACAAAATGTTATCAGAAATTTTTCTACCTGGAACAAAAGCTGACTGGTTGATGCTAACAATATCGTCCAAACCCACTTTAACACGATCAGCCACTATCTTGCTAATGCATTTATACAACACATTGCAACAAGCAATCGGGCGATAGTCCGTCACCATAACTGGAGAAGGGGACTTAGGAAGAAGAACAATAAGTGTATGGTTTAATTCCCGAAGAAGTTTCCCAGAATTAAAAAAATCGATAACAGCCTCCGCCACTTCACTACCCACAATATGCCATGCCCCTTTAAAAAATCCAGCAGTAAAACCATCTGGCCCCGGAGCTTTGTCTGAACCAATGGAAAATATCGCCTGCTTAACCTCTTCTACTGTAACCGGTCTAGCCATATGCGCCGCAACATCGACATCCAAAGTTGTAGAAAATAAATCAGGGGACGGACACAGAGACGTGTCTCCCGGGCAGCCCAAAAAATTTAGATAGTGTTTAACGAACGCTTCCTGAACCGCATCACCTTCATACACCTTCCCGCTAGTATCCTGAATAACATCAATATGATTATAATGAATCTTGTTTTTGAGAACCGAATGAAAAAAAGCCGAATTAGAATCCCCGGCCGCCAACCAGTCCACTTTGGACTTTTGCTTCAAAAATCTCTCCTCGTCTAGAAGGGCTTCTTGATAAACACGTAGGGTACTAGCCTCTTCCTCTCGCAACGACATAGAAGACGGATCAATATCAACGTTGTGCTGAATCTCATCAAGCTTATCCCTCAGATCTTGAACTTTCTTATGTAGATTTCCTTGCTGAAAAAGTAAAGCTCTAAGCGGAGATTTAAGCAATCGAAGCTTCTTAACCACCGAAAATTGCGGCACACCTCTAATACTCGTATCCCAATTTCGCTTAACAATGACTAAAAAATCAGGCTTATGTATAAGAAAATTGGCAAACTTGAAAGATCTATGTTTAACTTTCCCCTCTTCTGGAACTTTCAGAACACACGGGCAATGGTCCGACAAACGAGCCGGGTAAAAGACTGCCACCGCATTAGGAAATTGAGCTATAAACTGCGAATTCCCCATAACCCTATCAAGTTTTTTCAACAAACCAATCCCCTTTTTCGGTTTCTGACTCCAAGTGAAATGAATACCCGAGCGATTTAAATCAATCATCTCAACATCATCAACACAAGCTTGAAATTCCCGCATGCTAGCCGAGATCGAGGAACACCCCGTAGACTTGTCCTCCAAATTAAGAGCCGTGTTAAAATCTCCAAGCATGATCCAAGGAGCATCACGAACAAACGCCTTATGAAAAGAGAGATGATTCCATAATTCCCTACGCGTAACATAATAATCCCCGTACTTATTTTATGTTCACCAGACCGATTGGTAGTATGATATAGCGCTATAGGATTTGACACCCCATTCCTGTTGTCATGGAATGTCTGAAACCAATTCGTTTCTCCATCCAAATAGGGATTTCCTTGTGATATCCTATAGTCTCAAAGGTGTATTTTGATGCACTAGGTCTGAATGAATTCTTAAATCACATTATTTTTGTATATTTAGTTATACTCCCAAAAGTATAGTTTGATATGCTCCCATGTGTGATATTGTACAAAACCAACATATATTTTGTTAATCATCCAAAGCATATTTTGATATGTTATTTACAAAACCAAAACATAGTTTAATATGTTATTTATCACATCCAAAGCATATTTTGATATGTTATTTATAAAACCAAAACATAGTTTAATATGTTATTTATAAATCCGAGGTATACTTGTAATATACTACTTAAATCTATTATTTTAAACAAC
This sequence comes from Helianthus tuberosus, assembly GCA_030545235.1. Taxonomy (NCBI): domain Eukaryota; kingdom Viridiplantae; phylum Streptophyta; class Magnoliopsida; order Asterales; family Asteraceae; genus Helianthus; species Helianthus tuberosus. The sequence continues at coordinate 10,921 of JARYGA010029398.1, forward strand.
GAAGGTATATTTAATGTACTATCTATCTATCGATTGGGTTTTGGTTAGTGTTTAGATAACGGGACGGGTGTAATGTGATGAAAACTGTTGGACTCTGTATGCCCAAGACACATATTAAATTGATGTGGCTAGTACGTTATGATCCAAGTCGAGTCATACCCAATAACAAGCTAGACAAACACTTATATTATTTATTTGTGATATGATCAAACAAATAAATATTAACACTTACAATATTTAGAAATTGGTTTTCTAAATAATTACACTTGATAAACTAATAAATTATATGGATAATTTATTTTGAGAGAATATTTTATTTTGTTATTTAATGGGTTAAATAACATTTTAAAAGGTTGTATAAAGTCTAGCATTTATGAAGTATTATATTTATAAAAGTTATAAATATATAAACCAACACTTAAACTTTATAAAAGAATTTTTTTATATATAAAGCTAGCCCCCCCCCCCCCCATGGGAACTCACAACATGGTTGTCCAATGGGATGACATGCAATTGTCATAAGCTAGAGAAGAGTTGATTGGGTGGTCTAACCAAGACCATTTTGGTCCAATGGGGTCACTTGCATGTGTAAGTTGGCACATGATTGGTCAAGGTGGGTGGCAATTCTCTCTCATGGTTCTATAAATACTTAGATGACAAATGCAAGAACTTGCAAGATTTTCTCAAGTGATTTTCTAGTGCAAGAACTCTCAAAATTCCCTAGATGATTTCGGCCAAGAGTTGGTCTTCATAAGGGTTTTTCAAGTGAGTTCATAAGTGTAGAAATCCTAGCTAAACGCAAGGTGTTTGTTGGAAGGCTTGGGGTATACAAGCTTGAGGTCTTCTACACTTGAAGGCAACCGTTCAAGAAACATCATCATCTTCATGTCCTTTACTCCTTGGAAGGTAGTATTCTAAACACTCTATGGTTGTGTTTTATTTTGATAGCATGCATGTTCGTATACGGATCCGGGATTGGGTTTTACATATAAAATGAGTTTTATATCTAGTAAGTAACATGTTTTAAATAATAATTTTCCGCTGCGTTTTTATTTTATATTGATAAAATACTTTGATAAACATGTGAAAAACCCAACAGTGGCATCAGAGCCGCTTATATGAATGCATGCTTCATAGGATATGAAATTTTCGGGTTTCGGGTTTGGTTAAAACCCTATGGCTGAAATTTTATATATGGTTATCCTTTTGTTTTTCAAGATTATTTTAATACATGTATAAAAGTATCTTGAAAAATTATGTCATTTGGATGATTTGTTTGTGTCACACCCCGACCACGTAGAACAACAAAACGTGGCGGAAAACGTCGGGGAGTGTTGTAACAGAATCATTGTTTCATAACACATGGAAATTGAAATATTGTTATATTTAATAAAAGAGTTACATTGTCTTGACAATCAAACAAACATAACATAAATAACTAGTCTTGCATCTTTTATTGTCACTAAGGCCCAAGTCCGCCTAAGTGTATCTTGATAAGTCCTATGCATCATCTCCTGAAAACACATGTGAAAATAGGTACGTCAGCATAAAAATGCCTGTGAGATACATAGGTTTTGTGAAAACAGAATTCATGACTTATGTTTGAGAAAATGTTTAGTCGTGAACCTTGTAATTTGCTTTGTCTTGTAAATCATTTGGAAAACGATAAGATCAGATGATATGTATAAATAAGGGAATAATGTATGGTTAAATGAATAACCATGAAAAATGAGTTTGTATAAGATAAGTTGTTTGTAAATTAATGTCTTGTGAAAAGTATGTTATTTGTATAAAATGTTATATGTCTCAAATTGAAATGAATCAAATAACGCTACAATATGTAATACCATACAAACACTTATATATAGGAAGTACCAGCGGCGTATCCACCATGCTTGTATCATATTACACACGCCTCGTTACTTAAATCACTTACTCAAACCAAACCAACAATGTAAGATGTCTATGTTTAAACCAATTGCCAAACGTATTGAATAATATGTCAAAATGTTTATGTCAAGATGTAAGTCATGTAATGTATAACCAATGTCAATAATGTTTATGTGTCAAATGTAAATCATGTAATGTGTAACCAAAATGATATGTATGGCTAGTGAGATGTATCAAGTAAACCATATGCACAAAAACAAAGTATTGAAGTAAAACATGGTTTAAATCAAAACTATGTTTTGTGGAACAAATGAATACTATACTGATATAAACATCTATGCGGTATTGAAAGAATGCATACATCCAAGCCTTGAGACTGTGGCGATAAACCCTTAAACAAATTAAAGGTTTATCTAAGTTATGTATATCGAATTCGGTCATTCCTTTCATCCAAACCTACCCAGGATGTCCGGAACGGGAGTTGTCAATTCCTATGGTACCACTACCTACTAACGAATGGCGTGATCAATGTTAATGAATGTATATTGTCCCATTTGAACAAACCAAATGTCATACCCAAAATGTAAGCATGTGATGAATAACAACTGTACTAAGTATGTAACAAGTGGACATACATAGTATATGACGTGAAACAAATGTACTAAGTATGCACACAATGGACATACATAGCATGAAATGTAATGTGAAACAATGTACTAAGTATGCACACAATGGGCATACATAGCATGAAATGTAATGTAAAACGATGTACTAAGTACGCACACAATAGGCATACATAGCATGAAATGTAATGTAAAACGATGTACTAAGTACGCACACAATGGGCATACATAGCATGAAATGTAATGAAATCATGTACTATAATGTACTAACAAACATAGCAGTATATGATGTGAAAGCAGGAAAGCACGAAACTAACAAGTAGGCATATGTGTTTCACCCCAAAACAGTTTGGAAAACAGTAAAATAGGGGTCTATGTACTCACTTGAGATTGCTCAGAAGTCCTAAGATAACCACCAAGCAATGCTAGAGATCACGGAATCAAACGGCACCCAATATAGGTAACTATGTTAATAAACCGGACCTAAATCGGAGGATTTAGATAGAATGAGGGTTCGTAAACCAAACGAGCATGGAGACTCGTGTAATATGGTTTAACAAAGCCTACATACTAAATGAAACCTAACATAAGTGCTTACGACCCATTACGACCCGTTTAGGTAGCTTATGCTACTTTAACGCGTCGTTCGCGTGAAACGCGTTCGGACCGCCTAACTAGTCCTATGACAAGTAGAATATGCCTCAACATGCCTGGTTGTGTTTGTTTTGGTTGTTTGGTCCTAGTCTTGGTATGCCAAGTCTAGAGTGAGTGTGGTATGTTTATAATGAATTTTGGCATCAAAGGGGTATTTTGGTAATTTACCTAAGGCATATAAACTACCTATCATACAACTACTTAAACGAAGTGATCATAAGGTATAACCTCGGAAGGTTATTCCCTATATACTATGGTCACCTTAATGTATTTGGTCGGATCCTAATGATCGACCAAATGGGTCGGGTTCGAAGGTATAAGCGATTTATTAGATCGCTTACCCTTCGACCCTAGACAACGTGGTAATCAGTAGGCATAGTCACAAGGGACTATAACCATCGTGATTACAATCACGTTGCGAAGTTCAAACGAACTTCGCATTGACCATAAACTGGTCAACGCAGAAAGTCAAACAAAGTTTGACTTTCGGACTCGAAAAGCAAATAAAAGAATGAAGGAATACTTACGAAGGGTCCCCGAATGCTAATCTTGATTCAAGTAGCTCAGGTATGAAACAAAGGTTTCAACTTAGAGCTTCTCAAATCAGATTCTAGTGGGTTTTGAAGTTGGGGGATGTGGGTATTTATAGGATTTCCCGAACCGTTAGGATCGTTTCTTGGAAACCGTGATTGAATCTAAGGCGTACACTTGTTGGAATGTTGTGGTGACTAAAAATGGCCTCTCATGAACTGAAAGGGCAAGTGTGGGTGTGTGGTTGGGAGTTTAACAGCTGTTAATACATTGAATCTGGTTTTTCTGTTCAGATGAGGTGCTCGCGTAGCGCCACTGGAAAGGCATAAGGTGCTCGCGCTACGCTAGCATGTGCCAGATTCAGAAAAGTTTCAAAAATGGCAGAAATGGTCCCTGCAGCCCGTTTAAGCTATTTTCGATGCGTTTGAACCCCGTTAACCTCATTTCAAGGCTCTAAAATGAAGTTAAAGTATAGGGAACTCAAAACATGCTCAAAAATATCTAGGATGTCGGTTCGTTTGGTCGTATGATCGCGATGTTCGGTTAATTACGACGGTATGTGCATAAGTGCGAAAAACGATCCAAATGACGCGACGAATGGATTTTTCTTATGCCAAACACTAAAATAAAATATTATAGTGCTTACATAAATTTTTGGATGTCCGGATGTATTCAGAACGTAAGATATGCGCGAAAATGCAAACTTGTGCACTTTTTGACACTTTTAGTCCCTGAATGAGCCAAAAGTTTATTTTAGCACACCTAACCCCTCAAAGCCTATTTCTAAGCTATATAAAGGATATTTAAGGTGTGTTTAACTTATGGTCATGTTCCAGAATGTCTGTTACAGTTCAAATTGGCATACTTTCGCAGTTTGTCAACTTTAGTCCCTGTAAGCGAATTAACTTGATTTCGCCATACCAAAGCCTTCAAAACTTATTTCTAAGTTATGTAAAGGTTGTTTAAGGTATGTTAAGTATATTTCACTATCCCGGAGTGTTCGTTGCATTAAACGGGTTATATTTACGCATCAGTGCGCGTATAACCTTCCAGAAAGCGATTTAAAGCTTGAAATCGAACAAGAATTGATATGTGAAAAAGATACACAAATTTATACAAATCCCAAGTATGAAATACAATATTTTATTGGCTTGGTATTTGTTTGATGGTCGCAGTGACCCGGGTGTCACAGTCTCCCCTACTTTAGGAAATTTCATCCCGAAATTTTTATTTAGAAGAAACTTGTGAGAGTTTAAAACATGAAGTTGAAAAGATCGAACAACATTGGTTAGGGTTCTGAACTTCTAGTAACTTTATTAACATCATGCTTGCAATGTAAGAGGGATACTTATATACAAGTATATGAAGCGTCATTGGTGCGTCCACCGTACCTCCATTACATCGTTCTCATTTTGTTATTGTTGTCACTATTGGTTCTTACACATAATAAATCTTACTGGGTTTCTGTGCACTAAATTTCATAATTATGTACGCGTCCATAATTAGACAATTCCTTGCATAGTTCACACAGTCTCTTTTATAATGTGTAGGGTAAAACCAAATGAATAATCCTGTGATGAGTGTGACTAGACCGCCATAGAGTCCTTTTAATTAAATCAATAAATGATCTAAATAGACTATCAAGGAGTCTGTTCAGCTACATCACTAGATCTCGTTCTTTAACCAAATTGTGAATCAATCTTTTTTTACTAGACCACTAAAGGGTCTCTTATGAATCATGGAGTGGTACTATATAATCCAAGGGTCTTAACTATTACATAGAAGCCCATTAAGGATTTAAGGTAGTACCTTTTGACTATCCTGCTACGAATCCCTCATATGAAGATATGAAAGATCCTGCCAGGATTTGGATAACGAATATCCAGAGTATAAAAACACAAAATGCCTAAAAGAAAACATAAAATAAACACATAGTCACATAACCACAAAATTGTTTGTTAATTTGTCTTGTTAATTGCGTACATGCATTTAAAGCACACTAGGAATCCATTCCGTGGATTTCATTTGGTACTTTAAACGTTATCAAGAATCTAACTATAAAGATAGAAAGATTCAAAAAGAAAATTCGATTTCGATTATTTGGAACCGAAATGTTCGAATTAAGGTACATAAGGAATCCAATTAAGGACTCTGATTTGTATGACAATTATCCACAAGGATCTAATTGTGAAGATAAAAAGATCCCATATGGATTTTAGAAGTTGAAGATGTTTTGAAACCTTGCACTGGATGTGCTTATGTCAAAACATGAAGTAAGAATGCTTATGAAGTTGAGATGCTTGATATGTCAAGGCGACATATGAAGCAGAATTTGAAGGTTAAGTCAATGTATGAGGAAATTTTTTTTGAAAACTATGCATGGGGTTCTTTTAAGAAAAATGTGTTTAACGTTTTTGTAACACCTGTGTCATTTCAACCATCAAACAAATGCCAAACCAATGAAATATTGTATTTCATACTTTGGACTTGTATAAATATGTGTATCTTTTACACATATCAACTCTTATTCGATTTCAAGCTCTAAATCGCTTTCTGGAAGGTTATACACGCACTGATGCGTAAATATAACCAGTTTAATGCAACGAACACTCCGGAATAGTGAAATAGGCTTAACATACCTTAAATAACCTATACATAACTTAGATATAAGTTTTGGAAGGTTTGGTGTGGTGAAATCAAAGTTAAATCGCTTACAGGGACTAAAGTTGACAAACTGAGAAAGTATGCCAATTTGAACTGTAACAGACATTCCGGAACATGACCATAAGTTAAACATACCATAAATATCCTTTATATAGCTTAGAAATAGGCTTTGAGGGGTTCGGTGTGAAAAAATAAACTTTTAGGTCATTCAGGGACTAAAAGTGTCAAAAAGTGCACAAGTTTGCATTTTCGCGCATAACTTACGTTCTGAATACATCTGGACATCCAAAAATTTATATGAGCATGACTATATTATGCTTTAGTGTTCGCCATAAGAAAAATCCATTCGTTTCGTCATTTGGATCGTTTTACGCGCTTATGCGCATTCCGTCGTAATTAAGCGAACATCGCGTTCGTACGACCAAACGAACCAACACCCGACATATTTTTGAGCATGTTTCATGTCCACAATGTTTAGGCATCATTTTAGGGCCTTAAAGTTGGCTTTACGGGCCTTAGAAGTGCCGGAAATGGGCTTAAACACGTGCAGGGACCAAAACTGTCAATTCTGCAAGAAGTTTGCTGATCAGACTGCTAGGCGGCCCGCCTCAGTTTCTGAGCATCCTTAGGCGGCCCGCGTCAGACTCCAGAACAGATCAGAACGAACAGTCAGCGTGTACCAGCTGTTTTAACCACAACCACATCTTTCCCACTTGCATATTCAGCTGATAAGGATGGTTTTTAGCCACCACAACTTTCCGACACTTGTACGGTTACGATTAAGGCACGATATTCGACAAACGATCTTAACGGTTACCCGAAAACTATAAATACCCCACCCCCCATTGCTTAAAAACCACTAGAATTCTGATTTTAGGAACTCTAAGTTGAAACCATTGTTTCATACCTGAGATTCTTGAATCGGGATTAGCATTCGGGGACCCTGGGTAAGTATTCTTTCGTTCTTTTCCTTATTTTACTGCTTTTCGAGTCCGAAAGTCAAACTTTGTTTGACTTTCAGCGTTGACCAGTAATGGTCAATGCGAAGTTCGTTTGAACTTCGCAACGTGAGTGTAATCACGTTGGTTATAGTCCCTTGGGACTATGCCTACTGATTACCACGTTGTTTAGGGTCGTAGGGTAAGCGATCTAATAAATCGCTTATACCTCGAACCCGACCCAGTTTGTTCGATCATTAGGATCCGACCAAATACATTAGGTGACCATAGTGTAGGGAATAACCTTCCGAGGTTATACCCTATGGTCACATCGTTTAAGTAGTTGTATGATAGGTAGTTTATATGCCTTAGGTAAATTACCAGAATACCCTTTTCATTTATAATTGGTAATTAAGCATATGTAACCTAAACCTTTGTCATATAACTGATTATGTAACATGTTTAGGCATATAACACTTGTCATAGGACTAGTTAGGCGGTCCGAACGCGTTTCACGCGAACGACGCGTTAAAGTAGCATAAGCTACCTAAACGGGTCGTAATGGGTCGAAAGCACTTAGGTTAAGTTTCATTTAGTATGTAGGCTTTGTTAAACCATATGACACGAGTCTCTACACTCGTTTGGTTTACAAACCCTAATGCTACCCGATCTTCCGATCTAGGTCCGGTTATTAACATAGTTACCTATATTAGGTGCCGTTTGATATCCGCGATCTCTAGCATTGTTTGGTTATTACTCAAGGACTACTGAGCAATCTCAAGTGAGTACATAGACCCCTCTTTTACTGTTTTCCAAACTGTTTTGGGGTGGAACACATGTGCCTACTTGTTACTTTCATGCTTTTCTGTTTTCACATCATATACATGCTATGTTCGTTAGTACATTATAGTACATGATTTCATTACATCTTATGCTAGGTGTGCCCATTGTGTGCATTACTTAGTACATTGTTTTACATAACTTTTCTGTTGCATATGCTTATCCAGCATATGAACACATTATACTACATATTGAACCGTTGTAAACATTTGATTATGTGAACCGTTGTAATCATTTGACTATGTGATCCGTTGATATCTGTGAACCGTTTGTATCTGTGAACCATTTGTATCTGTGAACCGTTTGTATATGTGAACCGTTTGTATCTGTGAACCGTTTGTATCTGTGAACCGTTTGTATCTGTGAACCGTTTGTATCTATGAACCGTGTGAACCGTTTTTGACCATACATAAACATTTCTACAACTGTTAAACATTACTTTGGTGTTTTGGTTTGATTAAGTGATTAAGTAACGATGCGTATGTAATATGATACAAGCATGGTGGATACGCCGCTGGTACTTCCTATATATAAGTGTTTGTATGGTATTACATATCGTAGCGTTATTTGAATCATTTCAGTTTGATACATATAACATTTTATACAAATAATATACTTTTCACAAGACATTGTTTTACAAACAACTTATCTTATACAAACTCAGTTACATGGTTATTCATTTAACCATACATTATTCTTTTATCTATACATATCATCTGGACTTATTGATTTTCAAATGATTTACAAGACAAAGCAAATTACAAGGTTCATGACTAAACATTTTCTCAAACATAAGTCATGAAACCTATTTTCACAAAACCTATGTATCTCACAGGCATTTTTATGCTGACGTACCTATTTTCACATGTGTTTTTCAGGAGCTGTTGCATAAGATGATCAAGATACACATAGGCAGACTTGGGCTTTAGTGACAATAAAAGATACAAGACTAGTTAATTATGTTGTATTTCCTTGTTTGTTAAGACATTGTAACACTTTTAGTCAATAAAACGAAACTTCAATTGCCATGGATTTGAAACAATTAATTCTGTTACAACACTCCCCGATGTTTCCGCCACGTTTTGTATGTTCTACGTGGTCGGGGTGTGACAGAAAAGATGGTATCAGAGCCAATGGTTATAGGGAATTAGGTTATTAGTAATGCTTTGACCTAGTCTATAACTTTTCTAGGACCCTAACGCGAGTTTACTTGCGTTTAGTCATAAAACAATACTGTCACCTATCCTTAGGCGACGACCACAACAAGAACATAAATTTCAAAACCGCTTTGAAAACTAATCATCTGTTCTAGGATGATTGATTACTAGGTTTTGAACCCTCTGTTATATGGTTTTGAACCCCTTTGAGTTTTCAAAATCTCGTCAAGGTTTTGGGTTTTAAATAATGTGAACACGTGCAAACTGGAAGGGTGAATGCCTGTATTCTGGGTTTTCTGTCTAGGCAAGCACTTCGTATACATCTCATCAGACGCGAGACCAGTTGTGCTTACCTGGGAATTCTTGGGATGAGTGTTCACTTATAGGCGAGCATGTCTTCGCGATACATTATTTTTGACCCATTTACTTTGATTAATCATTGTGTGTCGTTTGTTGCTTTGTAGTAACAAACAAATGACCACTATCCTTGCTTTCATCAGATTTGTTTCATCTCATTCTTTTCGTCTAATACTCTCACTCGTTTCCTTTCATGTTTCCTCTTTTAGAATGCCTCCTCGACGCGAGAACCAGATAGCGACTGCCGAACTGGCAGAAATCATTGCACAGCAAATGGCTGCTCAATTCCCAAACCTCTTTGCTCTATGGAATCAAGCCAACAACAACAACAATGGTCCGTGCAATTTCAAGAGTTTTAACTCGGCGAAACCACTCAAGTTTAGTGGTTCTGAGGGAGCGACTGGGCTTCTTCAATGGTTCGAGAGCATTGAGAATACTTTCCGCCATGTGCAGTGTCCTGACGATCGCAAGGTCGAGTTTGCTTCGAGTGTGTTCCAGAAGAGAGCCCTTACGTGGTGGAACGGGGTTATGAGAGATCGTGGTGCAGAAGTTGCTCTAGCACAGACATGGGCTGAACTTAGGGCCCTTATGATGAAGGAATTCTGTCCTCGTCATGAGATCAGGGCCTTGGAAAGGGAATTCGACAATCTCGAGCAAGACAGCGGTGAGCATCGAGCCTACACGGACCGTTATGAGGAGTTGAGTCTGTTATGCCCAAACATGGTCACGCCTTTGGATAAGGCAATTGAAAAGTACATTGATGGCCTCCCTGATTCAATACAAGACATTTTGACTGGTAGCAACCCTACTACAGTTAGACAGGCCATTGAGCTATCTGCAACCTTGACTGAATCAAAGATCAGGAAAGGTAAACTTTTCCGAAAAGGTGACAAGAAGCCGGTCGAAGAATCGAAACCAATCGAGGAATCAAAGATCATGGATGAACAGACTGGATCCCCTAAGAGGTCAAAGAAGCGAAAGGCTTCTCAGAACTACGCTATGGTCGCTCACAATGATCAAGCCGTCCTCAACCAACCAGCTCAACCCCCTGCCAGGAAACCCTACAATGGAACTGCACCTTTGTGCAACCAATGTGGCCTACATCATCATGCTGGGGTGAAGTGCCGCACATGCCAAGTTTGCGGACTTATAGGTCATACAGCTAGGGTTTGCCCAACCGCAGCTGCACCAAATCAAGCTGGCAACTATCCTGCTCAAGCTCGTTTTCCACCGGGATCTTGCTACAACTGTGGCGAGATGGGCCATTTTCGTAGGAATTGCCCAAGGCTTGCTAATGCAAATCCAGCGCAGGGATGAGCATATGATCAACCAGAAGACAACATCGTTTAGAAATAATCACGTCTTATGTATTACTTTCTTTTGTTGTCAAGATCCAAGAAACAGTTGTTATCGTTGTTTATAAATAAATCTTTTATTTACATTGCAATGTATTTATGTGATTGTATGTATAAACAACATATCCC
>JARYGA010029399.1:0-27560 GCA_030545235.1 Helianthus tuberosus
ATTCACAAATTAAAGTACTTACGCATCCGGTCATAACTTTCTGACTCTGCACCTAAATTATACATAATTAGAATCACAAAAAGAAGAATTGTCTTTGTACCTCTTGACCATACGTAAGAAGAGGGATATCGGGGTTTAAAGCGGCGACATCAACCTCTGAAGGGGTGGTAAAACCCGGACCATTATATGCGCCCCGCCCAATATTGTGGCGGGAAGAAAGACCCACCTCAGAACCACCATGACCATTTGCAAGATCAAATTCATGGTCCAAATCATCGAACCCTTCCTCATCTTCATCACCGTCAACTCGCGGACTCCCTAACCATGATCCAAGTCATTAATTTTCACAAAATTTCAAAATTAACAAAATTTAAACACGAGAAAGACGATTACCTCTACCTTTAATCCGTTTAAACTGAGTTTTGCATTGAGGGCAAGCTTGGTTACCCTCTCTTCTTTCGTATTCATAACAAGGTCTACATATAGAGAAAGCACATTACTCGTATCAGACCTGGGTACCGAAAAGTGTGTGGAACTCTAGGGCTGCCATCATATTTTCTTCCCTGTATTGAAGATTTTACTGCTGTAACAACTTTCACATGTATAGATAATAGAGATCCTGATAGAACATTAAAGCGAAATAAACAAGAAAAGACCAAAAAGCGCAATCAAACAATGAAGATCAAATGAAACAAATAAAACAGACCTTTGAGCTTCAATAATCGGTAGCCGAACAACCACAACCTCGCAAAACAACTTAATAATTTCTTGAGCTGCCATCATTTTCTCTTCCCTTATAAGTTACATAACCAAAGGTCAATTAATATCTTATGTACTTTTTCTAGTCCAAACAAAAGCATGTATTATACCCGAATCTGGGTCGTGGCTTCTTGACCGGTCTCTAAAAGTTTCGCAATATCCCTCCGCATCTGTTTTATATGAATTTCTGTACGATTCCTCAACAATTTTATCCGCGGTATCGTCAACTTCAAAAGCGTTTTACTGCAATCAACAATTCACAACCAAATAGTTACAATCAAACCCTCGGCCATACAATACAAATTAAATACTCCGATAATTTCACTACCACAACAACTTTAACCTAAACATTTCACTGTCAATTAACAAATAGAAGGTAAATCCAGACAAAAACAACAATTAAGCATATAAATAAGGTTTTACCATTTGGAACCCTTCAAAGCCCCATTAGCGAAGATCGAATCAAGCATCGACATCTTAATCGAAATTTAGGTACGAAATCCTGATGTTGTGGTCACGAAACTGTATGTGCAGTGGATCGAAAACATGTAACAGATTCGATAGGTGATCAAAGAATACAGAATTGATTTAGAAATATGAATGAATGAATGAACTAATGTCGTCGATTGAACTTTAATTCGATAACCAGACTTGAATCCCTTCGAATGTTGCCGATTGAACTTCGATAATCCATGAAGATGATGAGCTGATGAACCGATAAAAACAAGGAGAGGCTTGTGAGTGGCTGGCAAAGAAGAATTTCAAATTAGGGCAACGTCTGGTATTTGGGTAAACGCAACAAAAGCAAATACAAACCGGAGATTGATGGTGGGAGGCGATTCAATTGAAGGACTGCCGTGATAATCAACATCAGAGAACACCAAGCATCGACGGTTTTGACAATTGGGATTCTGGACAGTAAATGCGGGTGGAGGATTTCTCTATTTTAGCCCCAAGGTGTCTTAAAACTTTGCTCATTGACCCCTCGAAAAATGCTTTAGTTTCTTGTACATGTTGTTGTAAAATTTGTACTTGATGTTAAATTACATTTTTATCCATCACTTCTCCTTTTTATAGTATTATAGATATAGATTATAGATATTAAATATATTCATACTCTAAAGCCTTCATTTTTTAAATTTTCCTTTCTTTAGGATGAGGACTCTGACTCAAGAGCTTGAAGGCATAATCATCAAAGCTAAAGGTGATGTTGTAGTTTGAACCGTTTGTTTAATTTGTGTAGATAAGTTAATTCAAGGCTTTAACGAGCTATGGGGATATGTGTTCGGTGTAAATTGCTTAGAGGATGATATCACAACCTCAAAGTGAAGCGAGGATGCAATAAAAAGACTATTTCTTGCCATATAAGTGATAGCATTTGACGTACAAATTGTTATTAATAAGTCATCTTTGGAACACATATGCAATAAGCTAAATGTCGACTAAACCGACCATTTGAGTAACATCATATGGACAACTTTTGCAATTTACTCTTATGTTTCAAGGTTTTTGAACCTTTGTTCAATTAACTTGACCAAGACACACGTGCTTTTATATTTTATTCTTGGATTTGATGCAGCTTGCCATCGCAGCGCGTGGGTACGCGAATCCCCCTATTGTCTATAAGAATTCAATTTAGGTCGTTGATGTCGCCGCAAAGATAAAAAAACCTAGTTATTATTAATAGATGTAACTATTGGGTACCTGCCACAACCTATACAATTATTGTAGGCAAAAACTAATTGATGTACAATGATGAATGTACTTTCTTATTGTGACTGTTCAGATGAAAATTTATAGTCGCCAATGTATGAATTACTATGTTATCGCTTCATTTTCCTCTCATCTTCTCCTTTCCTTAAACTTCACATAAACTTGAGATTGTCAGACTATTCGGTGTGAGGACGTCCCAGGTGCGGCTTGGTGCGGCGCCGCACCTTAACACTGCCCCCCTCGGGGCGTCCCCGTCCTCTCCGTCTCCATCTCGACGCCCAAGTCGGGCCTCATTTCAAATCTCTATCAAGATTTCACAACCCCTCAAATGTAGCTCTAGTTGACATAAAATCAGAAGAGATGAAGTTAACGTGTGCACTCGCGCAAAATTTATTTCTCCGGTGAGGTGTGACGGCAGTTAGCAGGGATCCTAGTTAGGATTAGATATTGAAGTCGATGAGACAAAAGTCAAAAGTGCATGCATGGGCTTTTTTGAAGTCAGTGGCCCAATTCAAAACCTGCGTAATTCAAAACCTATTAAATGATATTTGGTATTACTTTTTTTTTAACGGCAAATTTGGATCACTGACGGACTACTGGAGTATCATCGTGCTACCAGCAGAACCACCCGATCATATCCATCTCCACTAGGCATAATGCCTATACACCAATTCAGGAGGAAACCCAATAAATATGGGAAAACCCCCCTTGTGGGAATCGAATCCAAGACCTATTGGTTCCAAAGCCTTATCCCACCCCCAAGATGCCACTAGGCTATAAAGCCATGGGCATTTGGTATTACTTAAGTTATGTAATTTTTTAAGTGTATGTAATGATTTTATTTTTACAAGTAATGTAATGTTTACAAAAATGTTGATTTTTTATGACAACCGATATAAATTCGTATCCGGAAGAAGACCATTCAGTTTTGCATAAAATGAAAGAAAGGATCGCTAAAAAATGAAATTTTTAGGATTTTTAATTTTTACCAATCTAGTATTTTTTAAGTTATGTAATATTTTTTTAATATTAATGATTTTATTTTATAAGTATTAAATGTTAAAAAATATGTTGAATTTAAAGAAAAATAGAAAATAGAGGGAGGTCCATCCTCTACCCCCTTGGTCCATCTTGGAGGGGCATCCTTCTTGGATGTTGACGTGGAGGGGCATCCTCCAAGAAATAGCCTCCTCTACACCCCCATAGTCTTAAGTAAAAATAGAGAATTTAACATTGATTGGAGCACTAAAATTAATCAATAATATAGAGCATATGACATATGGCTTGTAGCCTGGATATATTAATGAGGTCTAATAAATGTGTTACTTTTTATGTGATTGAAATCCATGATGGATATTTGTATAGATTGTATGGTCATCTAGTCCTCTCGAATATGGATCTTTCGCTCGAACAACGACTCACATGATGTGCGAAACCACCACACATAACGTACCGCTGCGTAGGTCAAGAACCAGAAGGAGTAGAAAACAAAGATGAAAATGATCTGAGAATCCACTCAGTATTCTCGGATGATCAGCATTCACACACATAGTGAAAACATACAGTTAGCAGGGTATCCCTCTCTAGGTTTCTTGTGCAAGAATGTTTCCCCAAAAGTCTCCTTGTCATTGAATTAACTTTCAGTATTTATACAATGACCAAATCTGGAATACAGGAGTTCCAGATTATACATAACAAACTCAGACAACATACTTCAAACAAACTTCCAAGTTTAAGCTAACAAAAATTCGAACAACATCTAACAAATAAACCTATCCGAGTTTAACTTACAAACTCGGACAATCATACAAAAGACTTACTTCTGGATTTAATATATAAAGTCGGATAACATAAACCGATTACAAACTCGGAGTGTGTAAAAAGACTTAAAAAATTACAACTTTACAACCCTTGACATCTTCAATAAGGTAAATCCAGCACTATCACCAAATAGTGCATTTACAGACTCCCCGTTGATATGTGCGGATCTGCAAAACAAACTGGTAATAGTCTTCAACCTTACCTTGAAAATGAGCTTCCGGCGCCGACTTGATTCTTTACACAGAACTGAACAACTCTGATATATTAAAGAGCCAGCTGTTGATCAAATCCGGAACACAGGAGTTCCAGATTATACATAACAAACTCAGACAACATACTTCAAACAAAATTCCAAGTTTAACCTAACAAAACTCGGACAACATCTAACAAATAAACCTATCCGAGTTTAATTTACAAACTCGGACAATCATACAAAAGACTTACCTTCCAATTTAATATATAAAGTCGGATAACATAAACTGATTACAAACTCAGAGTGTGTAAAAAGCTTAAAATTTTGCAGAGAGTGTCTCTTCAGCTTCTTTAAATCTTCGCGCTTAAAATTTACCAGCCAAACCAAATCCAAAATCTTGATTATTTCATCTGTAACTTCTTTCTGGTATTCACAGCTTCCCCGGTCTTTCCAACAATGAACCAGTTCTTAAATCCTTCCAAGCTAATCAGATTGAACTATCTCATCGGAATTGTGACACCTGTGTCACTTCAACCATCAAACAAATTCCAAACCAATGAAATATTGTATTTCATACTTGGGATTTGTAAAAATATGTGTACGTTTGCACATATCAACTCTTGTTCGATTTCATGCTTTAAATCGTTTTCTGAAGGGTTATACACGCACTGATGCGTAAATATAACCAGTTTAATGCAACAAACACTCCGGAATAGTGAAATAGGCTTAACATACCTTAAGTAACCTCTACATAACTTAGAAATAAGTTTTGGAAGGTTTGATATGCCGAAATCAAGTTAAATCGCTTACAGGGACTAAAGTTGACAAACTACGAAAGTATGCCAATTTGAACTGTAACAGACATTCCGGAACATGACCATAAGTTAAACATACCCTAAATATCCTTTACATAGCTTAGAAATAGGCTTTAAGGGGTTCGGTATGCTAAAATAAACTTCTGGGTCATTCAGGGACTAAAAGCGTCAAAAAGTGCACAAGTTTGCACTTTTGCGCATAACTTACGTTCTGAATACATCCGGACATCCAAAAATTTATGTAAGCACTAAAATATTTTATTTTAGTGTTTGGCATAAGAAAAATCCATTCGTCGCATCATTTGGACCGTTTCTACGTTCGTTACGAATTCCGTCGTAATTAACCGAACAACGCAACCGTACGGCCAAACGAACCGACATCCGAGATATTTTTGAGCACATATTAAGTTCCCTATACTTTAACTTCATTTTAGAGCTTTGAAATGGGGTTAACGGGCCTTAAACGTGTCGAAAATAGCTTAAACGGGCTGCAGGGACCAAAATTGTAATTCTGCCAAACTTGGTCCTTGCGCACCGTAACAAATATTTGTTACGGTGCGCAAGGGGTCTGCAGACCAGATGCAGTGTTTCTAACAGCCTGTTATCAGCTGATTAATCCTCAACCACAAGTTCACACATGCTTAGTCAGTGGATAAGAACCATTTTTAGCTTCCATAACCTTCCAACAAGTGTACGGATGTGATCGAATCACGGTTTCCATGAAACGATCCTAACGGTTCGGGTATTCCTATAAATACCCATCCACCCCAACCTCATTTCTCACAAGAATCTGGATTTGAGAGCTCTAAGTTGAAACCATTGTTTCATACCTGAGTTCTTGGATCGAGATTAGCATTCGGGGACCCTTCGTAAGTATTCTTTCGTTCTTTTATTGCTTTTCGAGTCCGAAAAGCGTTGACCAGCTTATGGTCAATGCGAAGTTGTTTGAACTTCGCAACGTGATTGTAATCACGATGGTCATAGTCCCTTGGGACTATGCCTACTGATTACCACGTTGTCTAGGGTCGTAGGGTAAGCGATCTAATAAATCGCTTATACCTTCGAACCCGACCCATTTGGTCGATCATTAGGATCCGACCAAATACTTTAGGTGACCATAGTAGGTAGGGGATAACCTTCCGAGGTTATACCCTATGGTCACATCGTTTGAGTAGTTGTATGATAGGTAGTTTATATGCCTTAGGTAAATTACCAGAATACCCTTTTCATGTATAATTGGTAATTAAGCATATGTAACCTAAACTTTTGTCACATAACTGATTATGTAACATGTATAGGCATATAACACTTGTCATAGGACTAGTTAGACGGTCCGAACGCGTTTCACGCGAACGACGCGTTAAAGTAGTATAAGCTACCTAAACGGGTCGTAATGGGTCGGAAACACTTATGTTAGGTTTCATTCAGTATGTAGGCTTTATTAAACCATATTACCCGAGTCTCCATACTCGTTTGGTTTACGAACCCTCATTCTACCCGATCTTCCGATTTAGGTCCGGTTTATTAACATAGTTACCTATATTAGGTGCAGTTTGATATCCGTGATCTCTAGCATTGTTTGGTTGTCACTCAAGGACTACTGAGCATTCTCAAGTGAGTACATAGACCCCTCTTTTACTGTTTTCCAAACTGTTTTGGGGTGAAACACATGTGCCTACTTGTTACTTTCAAGCTTTCCTGTTTTCACATCATATACATGCTATGTTCGTTAGTACATTATAGTACATGATTTCATTACATTTCATGCTAGGTGTGCCCATTGTGTGCATTACTTAGTACATCGTTTTACATTACATTTCATGCTAGGTGTGCCCATTGTGTGCATTACTTAGTACATCGTTTTACATTACATTTCTGTTGTATATACTCATCCAGCATGTAAACACATTATACTGCATTTTGAACCGTTTGTATCTATGAACCGTTTGTATCTGTGAACCGTTTGTATATGTGAACCGTTTGTATCTGTGAACCGTTTGTATCTGTGAACCGTGTGAACCGTATTTGACCATACATAAACATTTATACAATTGTTAAACATTACTTTGGTGGTTTGGTTTGATTAAGTGATTTAGTAACGATGCGTGTGTAATATGATACAAGCATGGTGGATACGCCGCTGGTACTTCCTATATATAAGTGTTTGTATGGTATTACATATCGTAGCGTTATTTGAATCATTTCAGTTTGAGACATATAACATTTTATACAAATAACATACTTTTCACAAGACATTGATTTACAAACAACTTATCTTATACAAACTCATTTTACATGGTTATTCATTTAACCATACATTATTCTCTTATTTATACATATCATCTGGTCTTATCGTTTTTCAAATGATTTACAAAACAAAGCAAATTACAAGGTTCAGAGCCAATGGTTATAGGGAATTAGGTTATTAGTAATGCTTTGACCTAGTCTATAACCTTCTTAGGACCCTAACGCGAGTTTACTTGCGTTTAGTCATAAAACAATACCGCCACCTATCCTTAGGAGACTACCACAACAAGAACATAAATTTTCAAAACCGCTTTGAAAACTAATCATCTGTTCTAGGATGATTGATTACTAGGTTTTGAACCCTCTATTGTAAGGTTTTGAACCCTCTGTTATATGGTTTTGAACCCCTTTGAGTTTTCAAAATCTCGTCAAGGTTCTGGGTTTTAGATAATGTGAACACGTGCAAACTGGAAGGGTGAATGCCTGTATTCTGGGTTTTCTGTCTAGGCAAGCACTTCGTATACATCTCATCAGACGCGAGACCAGTTGTGCTTACCTGGGAATTCTTGGGATGAGTGTTCACCTATAGGCGAGCATGTCTTCGCGATACATTATTTTTGACCTATTTACTTTGATAAATCACCGAGGTCGTTTGTTGCTTTGTAGTAACAAACAAATGACCACTATCCTTGCTTTCATCAGATTTGTTTCATCTCATTCTTTTCGTCTAATTCTCTCACTCGTTTCCTTTCATGTTTCCTCTTTTAGAATGCCTCCTCGACGCGAGAACCAGATAGCGACTGCCGAACTGGCAGAAATCATTGCGCAGCAAATGGCTGCTCAATTCCCAAACCTCTTTGCTCAATGGAATCAAGCCAACAACAACAACAATGGTCCATGCAATTTCAAGAGTTTTAACTCGGCGAAACCACTCAAGTTTAGTGGTTCTGAGGGAGCGACTGGGCTTCTTCAATGGTTCGAGAGCATTGAGAATACTTTCCGCCACGTGCAGTGTCCTGACAATCGCAAGGTCGAGTTTGCTTCGAGTGTGTTCCAGAAGAGAGCCCTTACGTGGTGGAACGGTGTTATGAGAGATCGTGGTGCAGAAGTTGCTCTAGCACAGACATGGGCTGAACTTAGGGCCCTTATGATGAAGGAATTCTGTCCTCGTCACGAGATCAGGGCCTTGGAAAGGGAATTCGACAATCTTGAGCAAGACAGCGGTGAGCATCGAGCCTACACGGACCGTTATGAGGAATTGAGTCTGTTATGCCCAAACATGGTCACGCCTTTGGATAAGGCAATAGAAAAGTACATTGATGGCCTCCCTGACTCAATACAAGACATTGTGACTGGCAGCAACCCTACTACAGTTAGACAGGCCATTGAGCTATCTGCAACCTTGACTGAATCAAAGATCAGGAAAGGTAAACTTTTCCGAAAAGGTGACAAGAAGCCGGTCGAGGAATCGAAACCAATCGAGGAATCAAAGACCATGGATGAACAGACTGGATCCCCTAAAAAGTCAAAGAAGCGAAAGGCTTCTCAGAACTTCGCCATGGTTACTCACAATGATCAAGCCGTCCCCAACCAACCAGCTCAACCCCCTGCTAGGAAGCCATACAATGGAACTGCACCCTTGTGCAACCAATGTAGCCTCCATCATCATGCCAATGTAAAGTGCCGCAAATGCCAAACTTGTGGGCTTATAGGCCATATAGCAAGAGTCTGCCCAGCTGCAGCTGCACCAAACCAAGCTGGCAACAATACCGCTCAAGGTCGTTTTCTACCAGGTTCTTGCTTCAACTGTGGCGAGATGGGTCATTTCCAAAGAAATTGCCCAAAACTTGCTAATGCAAATCCAGCACAGGGATGAGCATTTGACCGAATGGAAGACAACGCTGTTTAGAAATAATCAATCCTTATGTATTATTTTCTTTAGTTGTCAAGGTCCAAGAAATAGTTGTTATCGTTGTTTATAAATAAATCTTTTATATACATTGCAATGTATTTATGTGGTTGCGTGTATAAACAACATATCTCTTACAATACCGACATTCAAGGAACCGTATTCCTTGAAGAACAAACTACCCCCAAAATTTTCCATTCTATGATCTCTTGCGTTTCCACGAAATTCCTAAGTACCCGTTTATTCTAAGGAAACGAAGTACAAGGCGCAAGTTACAACACTGGACGAATACCCAAAGTACCACTATAAATCCTTAATAGGGTATCTAAGGGTATTTCCGTAAATCCTAAAATTGTTGTGTTCCTTAATTCGACTATTACGTTTCTTTGAAAACAAAATCGAATTTTTGAGAGATCTTCCTATCTTTTCAGATAGATCCCAGAGGACATTGAAGTCCATCGACTGGTTTCCATATCCGTTCTCAATCGCTAACAAATTAATAACAAATTAATAACCAAGTTAAACAACTATGTGATTATGTGCTTATGAACATTACAAGACAAACTGTGCGGACTGTGCAAGGAATTACGTAATTATGGATGCATACATAATTATGGAATTTAGTGCACAGAAACCACAGCGAGCCTTGTCATGTGCTTAGAAGTTAACTCTATTCATTTCCATTTCTGAGGAAACACCCGTTGAAAATGACTCCGTTTGTTCATTTTTCGTTTCTGAAGATTTGTCCGTTGAGGAAATGAATATCCGTTTGTTTCTCCTTTTCATTTCCATTTCTGATGATACACCCGTTGAAAATGACTCCGTTTGTTCATTTTCGTTTGTGAAGATTTATCCGTTGAGGAAATGAATATCCGTTTGTTTCTCCTTTTCATTTCCATTTCTGATGATACACCCGTTGAAAATGACTCCGTTTGTTCATTTTCGTTTCTGAAGATTTGTCCGTTGAGGAAATGAATATCCGTTTGTTTCTCCTTTTCATTTCCATTTTCTGATGAAGCACCCGTTGAAAATGACTCCGTTTGTTCATTTTCATTTCTGAAGATTTGTCCGTTGAGGAAATAAATATCCGTTTGTTTCTCCTTTTCATTTCCATTTCTGATGAAGCTCCCGTTGAAAATGACTCCGTTAGTTCATTTTACGTTTCTGAAGATTGCCCGTTGAGGAAATGAATCCCCGTTGTTTATTCCTTCATTTCCGCTTCTGAAGAATACTCGTTGAGGAAAATGACTCCGTCTGTTCATTTTCATTCTGAAGAATGTCCGTTAAGGAAATTACAGGATTATGCCTTACATATCTCTGGTAGTTATTTGACACAAAGTCACAAATAGACTCCTACGAATAAATTTCGGGACGAAATTTCCTAAAGTAGGGGAGACTGTGACACCTGTGTCACTTCAACCATCAAACAAATGCCAAACCAATGAAATATTGTATTTCATACTTGGGATTTGTAAAAATATGTGTACGTTTACACATATCAACTCTTGTTCGATTTCATGCTTTAAATCGCTTTCTGAAGGGTTATACACGCACTGATGCGTAAATATAACCAGTTTAATGCAACAAACACTCCGGAATAGTGAAATAGGCTTAACATACCTTAAGTAACCTCTACATAACTTAGAAATAAGTTTTGGAAGGTTTGGTATGCCGAAATCAAGTTAAATCGCTTACAGGGACTAAAGTTGACAAACTGCGAAAGTATGCCAATTTGAACTGTAACAGACATTCCGGAACATGACCATAAGTTAAACATACCCTAAATATCCTTTACATAGCTTAGAAATAGGCTTTAAGGGGTTCGGTATGCTAAAATAAACTTCTGGGTCATTCAGGGACTAAAAGCGTCAAAAAGTGCACAAGTTTGCACTTTTGCGCATAACTTACGTTCTGAATACATCCGGACATTCAAAAATTTATGTAAGCACTAAAATATTTTATTTTAGTGTTTGGCATAAGAAAAATCCATTCGTCGCGTCATTTGGACCGTTTCTACGTTCGTTACGACTTCCGTCGTAATTAACCGAACAACGCAACCGTACGGCCAAACGAACCGACATCCGAGATATTTTTGAGCACATATTAAGTTCCCTATACTTTAACTTCATTTTAGAGCTTTGAAATGGGGTTAACGGGCCTTAAACGTGTCGAAAATAGCTTAAACGGGCTGCAGGGACCAAAATTGTAATTCTGCCAAACTTGGTCTTTGCGCACCGTAACAAATATTTGTTACGGTGCGCAAGGGGTCTGCAGACCAGATGCAGTGTTTCTAACAGCCTGTTATCAGCTGATTAATCCTCAACCACAAGTTCACACATGCTTAGTCAGTGGATAAGAACCATTTTTAGCTTCCATAACCTTCCAACAAGTGTACGGATGTGATCGAATCACGGTTTCCATGAAACGATCCTAACGGTTCGGGTATTCCTATAAATACCCATCCACCCCAACCTCATTTCTCACAAGAATCTGGATTTGAGAGCTCTAAGTTGAAACCATTGTTTCATACCTGAGTTCTTGGATCGAGATTAGCATTCGGGGACCCTTCGTAAGTATTCTTTCGTTCTTTTATTGCTTTTCGAGTCCGAAAGTCAAACTTTGTTTGACTTTCAGCGTTTACCAGCTTATGGTCAATGCGAAGTTCGTTTGAACTTCGCAACGTGATTGTAATCACGATGGTCATAGTCCCTTGGGACTATGCCTACTGATTACCACGTTGTCTAGGGTCGTAGGGTAAGCGATCTAATAAATCGCTTATACCTTCGAACCTGACCCATTTGGTCGATCATTAGGATCCAACCAAATACTTTAGGTGACCATAGTAGGTAGGGGATAACCTTCCGAGGTTATACCCTATGGTCACATCGTTTGAGTAGTTGTATGATAGGTAGTTTATATGCCTTAGGTAAATTACCCGAATACCCTTTTCATGTATAATTGGTAATTAAGCATATGTAACCTAAAATTTTGTCACATAACTGATTATGTAACATGTATAGGCATATAACACTTGTCATAGGACTAGTTAGACGGTCCGAACGCGTTTCACGCGAACGACGCGTTAAAGTAGCATAAGCTACCTAAACGGGTCGTAATGGGTCGGAAACACTTATGTTAGGTTTCATTCAGTATGTAGGCTTTGTTAAACCATATTACCCGAGTCTCCATACTCGTTTAGTTTACGAACCCTCATTCTACCCGATCTTCCGATTTAGGTCCGGTTTATTAACATAGTTACCTATATTAGGTGCAGTTTGATATCCGTGATCTCTAGTATTGTTTGGTTGTCACTCAAGGACTACTGAGCATTCTCAAGTGAGTACATAGACCCCTCTTTTACTGTTTTCCAAACTGTTTTGGGCTGAAACACATGTGCCTACTTGTTACTTTCAAGCTTTCCTGTTTTCACATCATATACATGCTATGTTCGTTAGTACATTATAGTACATGATTTCATTACATTTCATGCTAGGTGTGCCCATTGTGTGCATTACTTAGTACATCGTTTTACATTACATTTCATGCTAGGTGTGCCCATTGTGTGCATTACTTAGTACATCGTTTTACATTACATTTCTGTTGTATATACTCATCCAGCATGTAAACACATTATACTGCATTTTGAACCGTTTGTATCTATGAACCGTTTGTATCTGTGAACCGTTTGTATCTGTGAACCGTTTGTATCTGTGAACCGTTTGTATCTGTGAACCGTGTGAACCGTATTTGACCATACATAAACATTTCTACAATTGTTAAACATTACTTTGGTGGTTTGGTTTGATTAAGTGATTTAGTAACGATGCGTGTGTAATATGATACAAGCATGGTGGATACGCCGCTGGTACTTCCTATATATAAGTGTTTGTATGGTATTACATATCGTAGCGTTATTTGAATCATTTCAGTTTGAGACATATAACATTTTATACAAATAACATACTTTTCACAAGACATTGATTTATAAACAACTTATCTTATACAAACTCATTTTACATGGTTATTCATTTAACCATACATTATTCTCTTATTTATACATATCATCTGGTCTTATCATTTTTCAAATGATTTACAAAACAAAGCAAATTACAAGGTTCATGACTAAACATCTTTCTCAAACATAAGTCATGAAACCTATTTTCACAAAACCTATGTATCTCACAGGCATTTTTATGCTGACGTACCTATTTTCACATGTGTTTTTCAGGAGCTGTTGCATAAGATGATCAAGATACACATAGGCAGACTTGGGCTTTAGTGACAATAAAAGATGCAAGACTAGTTAATTATGTTGTATTTCCTTGTTTGTTAAAACATTGTAACACTTTTAATCAATAAAACGAAACTTCAATTGCCATGGATTTGAAACAATTAATTCTGTTACAACACTCCCCGACATTTCTGCCACGTTTTGTATGTTCTACGTGGTCGGGGTGTGACAGGAATCTTCCTTAAGCATCTAGCAGGCTTGTACACCATTTTATAAATGACCTTTCCTGTAAACTTGTCTCTGCTTTTTACCCGTCTGCCCACAGCAAGTTTAAATGTCTTCCGCTAGTTATTCCGACTTTCTTCTTCAAGAATGTTCTTCAACCCGTTCATGTTTGCGTTCGTGGTTGGAGTGTTTAGATATAGCTGGGCAATGTGATGCTGATCACGTGAGGGAAGGGTCCTTAGATATTTGACGCGAGCGTTGAAGTAGTGCACTTCGTCAGTTCTTTTAATCATGATCAACCTGTTTCGCACGTCAAAATCCCAACTTCGAATCTGCCCTGAATATTCACCCCATGTGTTAATCTAACCTTTCTTCTGAGTCAGATCTGGTGGAGGTGCCTTTAGCCACTTGTGTAACACTTTTCGGGCTTCCTTAGGAACCTCTTCAGGTTTTGAGACTTCTTCGATAGGTTTCTCAGTGAAAACATGTTCCCTGAACTCTTCAAATTCAAAATCAGCAACTTCAAGTGCACCTACGTTCATGCTATAAACGATATCTCTTGATACACAATGTCTGTTGTCTTCTGCATACGTCTTCGAGTCGTGTAGAGTATGTAATATGATATATTGTTAGATTTCATGTTTTGTGTATGTAATGTACATCCGTACGGATGTAGCCACATCCGCACGGATGAGCACATCCGTATGGAAGTAACTAGGTCCGCACGAAGGTGATGTATCGTAGTATAAATAGTCATGAGGACTTAGTGTTTGGTAGATTTTGCGTAACTGACGGCGAAGCTCTGTTGGATTGTTTTATTGAATGTAATCGTTGACAAATTAACGAATATTTTGAAAAATTAAGTAACCTTGTATTGTGATACGTGTGAAGTGTGTATATAAGTTTAAGTATATTTTAAGCCCTTTTACACTTTTTAGCCAAGTTTTAAATTTATAAAACACGATATTTACTAACACTAAACACACATATGGGCAAGTGCACCCATCGTGAGCGTAGTATAGTGTTGGTAAGATACCGAGGTCGTCCAAGGACACAAGAGCTTTTAGTACCGGTTTATCCTCAACGTCTAATCAAATCAAAAGTTTAGAAAAAGGTTTTAAATTAGAAAAATAAAAAGTAACTAAAATGCTGAAAAATAAAAATAAAAGAAAAACAGATAGACAAGATGAATCACTTGACTCCTACTTGTGTTTTGTGTAACCTTTGATTATTTCCGCACTTTTGCACTATTTAAGAGATTATCTTAGTTATTGTAGTAGGCCCCTCTTTTGAAGGTGACGTTATCCTCAACCCAGTAGTTTGAGTCAGCAAGGATACAATCCTAAAGGGTCGGATTATTGAAAGATAATTAATTAAGTTATTAATACATATTATGGTAGGCCCCTCTTTTGAAGGCGACGTTACCCTCGGCTAAGTAGTCTGAGTCAGCAGGGATACAGTCCTAAGTAGCCGGGTTAAAATATTAACAGTAGCTTACATATGAGGGGATCAAAGAGTTTGGACCCCCGCCATCCAATACCGGTGGGTATTGAAGGAAGTCCTACTAAATTTGACCCAGGTCCTTGCAGGATCTATACACTGAACAAGGCAAGACTCTTACCAAACCGTTCCCTTAACCCCCGACCAGGTAGCCAACATACCTCCATATAGACCGTGGAGATATGAATGGTGAAAATATTTTATTTTATATAGACAGTAAAATAATGCCAAGACACCACGGACAAACGATAAGGAAGAATCACCTTCAACATAAGAAACTAGTTATTAAAGTCATTAATACATAACCAAGTAAAAAGTGTGAAAAGATTAAAAATAAAAAGTATTATACTAGACACTTTGTCTTCACCAAGTAATGTAAGAGACTTAGGCAAACATGGCCTTGATTGTCAAGAACTCTTACGATCAATCTTGGATCCCGAAACGACTCACACACTCTATGATGGACAATGGATGATGGTGGTGGATGATGGTGTTGTGATGGTGGTGGGTGGTGGGTGAAGTGTGAGAGAGGTGGTGTGCCAAGGGATGGTTTGCAAATGAGCCAAGCACCCCTATTTATAGCCTGAACAGCAGCTCGGGCACGGCCCCGTGTCCATCCTCCTTCTCTGTCTTCATTAATTGCTCTTGTCTGTATTAGTTGACCACGGCCCCGTGTCCACTGGGCACGACCCCGTGTGCAGAAACATATCTGTACTATCAAGATTTGCCTGGATTCTGCGAATCTTATAGTTGACCACGACCCCATGTCCGCTGAGCACGGACCCGTGGTGGGCGATGGAAGCTTCTACAACTTTGTCTTTTATGCTGACACTTGGGCACGCCCCCGTGCTCACTGAGCACGGGGCGTGTTCAGCCTTCTGTTCTCTTGTTTTGCTTGGGAAGATGCTTTCGGGGAGGTCGGGCATGCCACGTTTGTTCATTTTCTTGTATTTATGTTAGATTTAGCTGTCTTTTTGCTTCTTTTGTTAATTTGAGCTCATTTAATCCTGAAAATACAAAAGGAAGACAAAAGCACACTTTTTCCAACATTAGTACTAAAAAAGGGTTAGTTTTATACTACAATTGATGTAATTTATATGTTGCATTTTGCACACATCAAATACCCCTACACTTGAATCTTTGCTTGTCCTCAAGCAAAACTCTTTATAATATGGCTTTACACTCCCAAATGGAATGGGTAGAATAGAAGGTTTTTGGACTTGTCATAGAGTGTCGGGATTTCCAAGATTCTTTATTAAGTTTTATTTTTATTTATTTACAATCCTATTCGTCATGATTTATTTAAAACTTTTCATATGATAAATTACTTATTAGGGCATAACATGCCTCTTTAAAATTCTATTTATATACAAGTTCACATACCTCACGGGGGATCACTCAACACTCGGCCGAAGATGTATTTTAGTGAATCACTCGAGAGCGGCATGAAACTTACTCCTACCATAGGCTTGCCAAGCAATCAATCATCCTCCTTTTTAACTATATACCTTTGTAAATATCAAGAGGACTTTTGGGTGAAGGGTTAGGCTTGGGTTAAAGGTAGGTGGTTGGGTTAGTGGTTAGTAGAAAAAGGGCGAAAAGCGTAAAAAGCATCGGTTTTCGTAAGACTTTTTATTTTTGCAATTTTTATTTTGATGAAGCCATAATTTAAACAAAGTTATTTTTGATGAACTTGCTTGTTCATTTATTTTGCTTCATCATCAACATTTTTTTTGAAAGTCATAGGAAAAACCGAGGTTGTTACTAAAATAAAGGGTTAAAAATAAAAAAAGGTTTTGGTGGGTGAAAGGTGCTTGGTTTGGGTTAAGAAATGAAAAGGTTTAGGCTCAAAGGGGTTAACTAGGGGGATTTTGGGTAGGTGGTAAAAAAAAGAAAAATAATGGTGTAGAAATAAAAAGGGTTAGTCCTAATGCCTCCATCATTTACTTACTCGGGTTTAAGTTGGTAAGGACTGGGAATGTATCATCGTGGCAAGTTCTAGAGTTGTAAGAACCAAGCGGTATTTGTATGCTCAATAAAGGCTCAAAACTCACATTTGTGGGAATGAGTTTTTATGTGATCAAGTATATATATAATTAAATTTTAACTGAGCTTGTCATGCCTTTTCATAATTTTCTTATGTTGGTTCTTTTTATCACGACGCTATCGGTTGTAAATTTGTAAAAATATAACCTTTTTAGAATTTGAAATTCCCAAGTTAAACCTAGACAAGTAAAAAATTTTTTTTTTTGAAAAAAATTTGGGGTGATTAGCAGTTCCAATAGAGTTTTGTATAAGGCTTGTAATTAGGACTTGCAAGATTCAAAGTTTTAGCCCCCCCCACACTTAAATTACACATTGTCCTCAATGTGTCCCAAAAATAAGTTTTTAGGTTGATTGAATGTGTAAAATGTGTGAAAAAGCAAAATTTTATGTTACTGGGAGTCTGGACACGGCCCCGTGGTGTCCGGGCACGGCCCCGTGTTCAGGTGCCAGTAACAAAAAGTTGATCAAAAGAAACAGAAATAGTTCATTTTGAATGAAACAGTACATCGGACACGGCCCTGTGCTTAACTTTCTGCAGATTTTCGAAACAAGGAATCTTGGAAATTTTTTAAATTATTTTTCCAACTTATGAAGCATTTTTGAACAGAAATAACTTAAAACAATGTTGCACAACTTATTTTTAGCAAGATTCCTTGAACAAAAATCTAATAATCAACACAATAAAGCTTGAGAGCAAGCTTCAATGGAGGTGTTGAGACAAGAAAGATGAAGAAGAAGGCAATGGATAAAAGAGGAAAGGACAAGATGTTTGTTAGAACCTTCTTTTAGAAATTACCTAGGATGGTAGGTGAGAAGATCCTTTCAAATCCCTGTCCCTGGATGGTCCAAATGTGCAGGATTCTTGGCTGCATTTATAGAAAACGACAGCATGCTGGACATGGCCCCGTGTGCAGGCAAGATCCTGACACATTTTGTTCGTATTCTGACTAAAAGTCAGAAAGGAATCTTTTGGTGGACACGGGGGCGTGTTGACCTGGGCACGGCCCCGTGTCGAAAGGCTGTTTATGAAGTTTGTCTACTTTTTAAGGAACTTTTCCGGATCGGGCGGTTCCTTACTGGATGTAACAACCCCAAAGTGCCTAAGATACCTTAATTGCTCTAGATTAAGACGAGAACGCAAGAGGTTGTCGGTGAGGGTGATTCCTATGCTATATGTAGGTGGACAAGTCCAACCCTTTCCCGGGCTCTCGTTAAAGAAGGTGTATGCCGAATCGCTCAGGTCTATGTATGCATCGAACGAAGTCGATGGGGAGTCCTTCACGGCACAATCGACACAGGGACGACTATCGATCAAGTCCTCACTAGAGTTAGAGGTAACGTTGGTAACATCGAAGTTGTTTTTATGCGATCCCAACAATTCTTCTTGGTTATCGTCTTGAGATAAATTATTGAAATCTATCCTAAGTTCTTCTAACCAATTAAGAATTAGATCTTCCATTTGAAATAGTTCATCAAGAAGCATTTATCCTGGAAGATCCGGTTGAGAGCATTCGAGGGAGAGATAAGGATTATTTTTACTTTCGCCCCTCTTAAGGCTACATGAAAACAATGGGTCTATATAGTGGGGCTTATAATTTAGAAAATAACATTCTAATTCTTTATGAGAGCCACCACATATTTGACACCACGTACCATAAGAGTGCCGAAAGTAAAAAATATCATTATCACTCATGTTTTTGTCAGAAATTACCAACCGTCGGGATCTTACGGTTCTGTTTTCAGTAACTAAATCTTGGGCACGGGGCGTGTTGGGTGGGCACGGCCCCGTGTTCAGCTTACTGTCTGACTTGAAACAGGATTGCCAGTTCCAATGATTGGGCACGGGGCGTGTTCAGCGGGCACGACCCGTGCTGAGTTCTGCAGAAGCTGAAAAACTAAGAAAAATCCTGAAAAAATAGAAAAATAAGAAAAACGATTAGGCCGTTGATTCCTAACTTTCTTAAAATCCTTGTGTCCCCGGCAACGACGCCAAAAACTTGATGCGTGTGAAGTGTGTATATAAGTTTAAGTATATTTTAAGCCCTTTTACACTTTTTAGCCAAGTTTTAAATTTATAAAACACGATATTTACTAACACTAAACACACATATGGGCAAGTGTACCCATTGTGAGCGTAGTATAGTGTTGGTAAGATACCGAGGTCGTCCAAGGACACAAGAGCTTTTAGTACCGGTTTATCCTCAACGTCTAATCAAATCAAAAGTTTCGAAAAAGGTTTTAAATTAGAAAAATAAAAACTAACTAAAATGCTGAAAAATAAAAATAAAAGAAAAACAGATAGACACGATGAATCACTTGGCTCCGACTCGTGTTTAGTGTAACCTTTGATTATTTCCGCACTTTTGCACTATTTAAGAGATTATCTTAGTTATTGTAGTAGCTCATTTAAGGGTTGTCCTACGGACCACCCGTCACATCCCCACACTTACCCGTTGCTTGTCCCAAGCAACTCATCGAATCAATTTTAAAACAAGTGATCAAATTAAACCAAGCAAAAACATGCAATCTTTTTACTAACCCCTTTTTAACACCCAACCAATGCACCCCTCTCTAAATCTCTCCTCTCGGCTACAAGTGAAAACTAGCAAAGATAAGCTAGACACACACTAGGCAAACGGGTGGTTGCACAACTATAGGCTTGTACCTAAATCGATCATTCTCCTAAAATGTGTCAAACATAAATGCAAATCAAAGGGACTTTCAAGGTTGTAACGCGGCTAGGTGTATGGGTAGGAAATGGAATATATATGAAGTAGCAAAAACTTGACCCGGTCTTTTTATTACAAAAATAAGCAAACGAACAACTATCAAACTTAACTACTATATACAAGACAACTAAACATCACTTCTTTTTCCATTTTTCATTGCTTTTTCTGATTTTTTTTTCACACATAATACTTTCAACATAACATCAAATAACATTACATACTACTAAACAATCACTAATCACTATAAAACCGGGTCAAGTTGGGTGAATTTTTAGGTAAGTAGCTAGGGGTAACAATTGATAGGCTTTTAAGGCACAAAATGGGCAACTAAATGTCCAAACCCCCGCCCCTCTCACTACCATGCTCATATATATAACTTATGAGGTCCAACCCCCCAAATCCCACACTCGCTCACACCAACGACGAGGCTACCTAAATGCCCTTATCCTTTTTGCATTCATGTCTAACTAAGGACTCAAATCGCATTCAAGCACAAGTTCTAATGCACCCCCACCCGTAGCCACTCTCATCAAAGACAATCATTATTTATGTACAAGTGTGGCTACAACTCTCACCAAGAATGAAAAAGGGATCAAGGGTTACCGGTGCACCAACTTGGGGTTAATCTAGGGTGTTCAAATTTTCACATCGTTTCGCTTGGCTCAAAATTTTTCAAAAACTTCAAAAAATTCCCCCCATCCCCACACTTGGGATACATTGACCCCAATGTATGGTTTTAGGAGGCTTTGATCACTAAATTCATTCATCATCAACAAAAACGCTTCTTCACTCAAACCACAAATTTCTTTTTGTACTTTTCATTTTATATTTTTTTTCTTTTTTTTTTTAAACATGACACCACCAAACAAACTAACTACCAATATTTCAAAGCTAAAGAACACAACAAGACTAAGGAAAGAGTACATCGACCTGGTGAAGTTTGCCACAACAGATGTTGTATATAATCCGACTTCCTATCACCACCTTCACCCAAATATCTGTACATCTTCCCCACACTTGAATGTCGCCATGGCCCTGAAACATAGAAAGATAAAAACAACAAGATCAATATAAAACCCCGGGTTGCCTCCCGAGCAGCGCTAAGTTTTGAGTCTTCAGCCAGACCGAGCCACCCCCATTTATGGTGGCTCAAAGAATCGGTTCCTGCCATCTCCATCACTTCCTTGTGCCATTGAACAAAATACATCTATCTTGTTTTGACTCGGTGGGTAATCAAATACGCTCTTGCTCGCACCCAAATATGTTTCTTCACGGTCTGGTGGGTGCTTTTTTCTCATTCGTGGTAACACATTTTTCATACAATCACTAGACTCACCACCCTTCCTCTCAATGGACTCATAACTAATCTCTCTAGTTTGAACATCAAAATACAACCTACGGTTCTTTTCGGTCATGGTAATAATCTCGTCTCTACAATTAATTTGAGCATTTGCTGTGTATAGAAACAGTCGACCTAAAATTACCCTTTGTTGTGATGCCATGTTGGTAGAAGCATAGTCCAAAACTAGAAAATCCACCGGGTATTCAAACTCTCCCAACTGAATCTTAACATTCCTAACCATTCCCCGTGGACGCCTCCAACTTCCATCCGCCAAGCTCACCATGGTGTCTATACCTTCAAGCGGACCAAAGTCGTACATATCGTATAGATTGCTTGGTAGCACACTCATGCTTGCCCCGTAATCCAACAATGCGTGAGGGATTTTTAATTTTCCCACACGGATAGGCACGATTGGCACTCCATACTCTTTATCATTCTCGACTTCGGCATCTTTTTCCAAACCTGCATTCACTTGACACGAAGAAGAAGTTAGACATTTTTCATTAAATTCGGTACTAGGAACGGTGCTTACCACATTGATGTTAATGCCTTTTATGTTCTTGGGATTTGGCACCGTATCACTCGGTAGCTGGCCTTTTGCTTTCTTTAAAATCGCCACGTCACTTGCAAGTTGACCCATTTGAGTGGTCAACGATTGGATGCTTTTGTCACGAACCTCGTCCTTTTGCATCCGAATCTCATCACGTTGGTTCATTCGTTGCATTTCACTTTGCATCGCCTTCAACATCTCCATCATCTCATTTCCACCCGAAGAGCTTTGACCCGTTTGATATTGCCTTTGAAATCCTTGGTTTCCTTGGAAATTCGGGTTAGCTTGATTTGAAGGGTTCCCATACCGAAAATTTGGGTGGTTCCTCAACCCGGGGTGGTATGTATTAGAGTTCATGTTGTTGTAGTTTCTACCACCCCCTCCTTGACCTTGAACAGCATGAACCTCTTCGTATTGCCCATCACCTCCTTGGCAATTTTCAGCCGCATGACCTATTTCATTACACAATGCACAAACATCATAAATTTGATTAGTAGTTTGAACATTACCATCGTCAACTGCATGAACTTGCGATCTCGTGACAGCCGGTCGTGCTCTCCTTGATGCTTGAGCTTTCCTCTTTGAGGTAATGGCCATTTGTTCCAAGAACTCCCAATCCTCATCTTCATAATTTGTGCCAAAAGTCCTATTTGTGATGGACATTAGATCACGTGCATCCTCGGCACACAACCCTTCGTGAAAAGCATTCATCAACTCCCAAAGTTCAATCCCATGGTGAGGGCAATTCTTTATCATCATATTAAATCGTTCAAACGCCTCATGGAACATCTCACCATGTTGTTGTTGGAAGCTCCTCAACCCCTTTCTAGCATCGTTGGTCTTTTGAGCGGTGTAAAATTCATCTAAAAATATTTGTTGCATCTCCGCCCATGTATAAATGGATGCTGAAGGTAGTGTGTAGAACCACTTTTTCGCCTTATCTTCCAAGGAAAATTGGAACAATACCAACTTCACATCATCGGCCGAAAAACCTTGACTCCCAAGAGTGTTGCAAATCGAGTCATAGGCCTCTAAATGAAAATAAGGCTCTTCTGTTGCTAGACCTTTGTACTTTGGCAAACTTTGTAACGAGTTGTTTCGAACTTCGAATGTCCTCCCTTGGTCATTGTGAGGAATAACTACCGGTGACGGATTATGAGTAATCACTGGCCTGAAATGCGCTTCAATACCTTTTGCATGATCTCTAAGATGCCTTCTTGGTACACCCACACGA
The DNA here is from genome assembly GCA_030545235.1 of Helianthus tuberosus. Taxonomy (NCBI): domain Eukaryota; kingdom Viridiplantae; phylum Streptophyta; class Magnoliopsida; order Asterales; family Asteraceae; genus Helianthus; species Helianthus tuberosus. The sequence goes on from JARYGA010029399.1 coordinate 23,315, forward strand.
TCCCTTGGATGCATAGGACCCATTGGTCTCGGCATACGCCCTTGTGGTGCCAATGGTTGTTGAAATTGTTGTTGCGGCATCGGTGGGTGTTGAATTGGCCTTGGAAATTGTGGTTGAACATTTTGTGGCCGAATTTGTTGCAATGGTATAGGGCGTTGCATTGGTGGCCCATGTGGCCTTGGTCGACTGTGTTGTGGTATGAGTTGTTGTTGTTGTGGCATTCCACCAACACTTGACATTCTTTGCGTTTGACCAGGTACATAAGTCAACTCCCCTTGATCTCCACTACCCACATAAGCATAACCCTCTTCCTCATAACCCTCGAAATCTTCATATCCTTCTTCATATCCATCTCCTCCTATACCCGATGGTTGCCCAAATGGAAGAGTCGAATATTGGAAACCCGACTGGTTCGATGGTCTAAAAGTAGAAGTAGCATGGACAACAGTTGAGCCTTGTGGTAATGTATATGTAGAGGATGATTGACCTGAAGCTGGAAAAAAATGAGTGAGTGGTGGAATTGTAGTAGAAGGGTTATAGGAAAGTGAAGGTTCTTCTTGAGTGTTAGTTAGTGTTGCATCATGAGGTGAAATAGGATTAGTAGTGGTGTTTGGTATGGTAGTATTTGGTGAAGGTTGAGTGGATGATGGTATGAAAGGTGGTACAACTTCACCCGTAGTGGGTGGTGGTGGTGGATTATCCATGTATCGAATTGGTGTGATTGGTGTAGTTGGTGTTGTTGGTGAACCACTGATTCTGTTCTCTCTTAGCAAAATTCTGTTTCCTCTTAACGTTCGCTCAATTTCCGGATCAAATGCCAAAGGTGATAGCTTGTGAGAGCTCCTAGTACGCATGCACCTGTCAATACCTGCACACTAACACACCCAGCGTAAACCAGAAAAATAACAAACTTAAAAAGAAATAAAATAACACACGTTGCGCACTACTCCCCGGCAACGGCGCCAAAATTTGACGTGATGTCATGGTCACAATCAAATTTAATCCAATTACAACTAATTAGCTAGCGGTAAGTGGGTATCGAACACAGGGAGTTTGTGGAATATGTGTTATCTCAATGTATGTCTAACTACTAGATTAATCTAAATTGCAAGAAATGTAAATTTCAATGTTTGGGTTGATTGGTTTTAATTATCTAGAATTACTAAATTAGAATACAAATCAAAGTTAAGTTTTGTAACAGGATAATAAGGTAGTGATCATCCCGAGTTTCAGGTTTTAAGTGACAATCAAGGTTTATGTTCAACTGGAAAGAACTACATAGACATAGCTCATGCAAGATCAATTGTTTGTGATGAAAGGGAACTAAGTACTCGGATTATGAAAATGCGAGGTTGTTACCCGATAACCAATTGATTAATATCTAACCTTAATCCCTCCCGTGATATCTCGATTGTTAGCAACACCAAGAACGTACGATTTAGGATATGATTATAACATCAATCAACAATTTACAAACAAACATTCACACACCATAATAAACATATGCATTGCAAGTCTATTATTCTAGAAATACGAATCAAAACACAAAAGTCATAGACAAACCTTCAATTCAGGATGATCACCACAAGTTTAGCCGGACATAGCTTGGTGAATCATTATAACAACAAGTCTAATGTTCATAGGAATCGAAAACATAAACCGAATGTTAGAAATTGTTTGCAACCAAGCAAGATAGCCCAAAATCGCCCCTAGTGTCTCCAATAACCGTCTAATGATGAGAACAGGTGAAAAGACACACTCAAAACGACTTTAATGAGGCAGTTACAAACTTGATCGCAGCCTTCACCGTAATTTACGGCTCCACCGTAAATTACGGTGGTCATGAATTGTTTACGGTGAGAATTGTCTGATTTACGGTGAATATCTAGCCAAAATCAGGTCCACCGTAAATTACGGTGGGACCGTAATTTACGGTAACCTCCTTTCTTTGTGCCTCACCAAATAACAAGTCCATGTGAGTCTGCCATCAAAGTCCACGTGATGATTGAGATGTATGCGGCTGCCACTAGTCTCCTGAATGATCGATGATAATGTTTAGGCTATATGAGCCAAAACGTAATTAATGTTTGCTGCCTCCCAATTTTCGATGATGTGATGATTATATTCTTCAAACCCTCTGATGCTCCACTTGTCTACGTGAGATGATGATGATGGAATGTGAATGATGATAATGTTTTTTTATTCTTCACATATGCCGCCCCCAAATACCAATCATGTGCGGCCCAAGTCTCCACAAGTCTAATATGTTGATGATGTGAGGTGCCGTCAAAAGATGTTGATTCTTTCTCAATGTACGCGTGTAAAAATATGAGGATGGATGATGTTTCTTTTGTTCTTTGTTAAAACCCAAGCTACAAACATTGCTGTCCACCCTTCACGTGCCTCCCTCATTTTTCTTTGACTTTAGAGTTTGCAACACAATTAGTAATATCCCCAAATAATGATGATGTGGTCATTTTGACTTTTTATTGTGTGTTGAATTCCAAAAAGCCACCACAATTCTGTTGTATGCATGTATTTAATTCCAAGAAAAAATAAAAGTTCCAAAATAACACATGCGATGCTATGATCTTTCAACCGTAGCCTACGGGTTCCAATTTAACCGAATTAAGCGATTTACCTGCAAAACACACGAACACTCGTAGTTATCACATTCACGATACATTACCATGTAAAATATGGGATATGCACGTATTTAGCTCATTTAAGGGTTGTCCTACGGACCACCCGTCAATCTTTTCAATCAGTTTCTTGTTACATCCGCACGAACTACTCTTTTGCACCAAAATCGTTACATCCGTACCAAACTACTTTTACAATGGAAAACGAGTTTTTCAACGCGTTTACCACTACCCCCACGATCGTGGTTCCGAATCTTAATTTGGGCAACAAAATGGGAACTATGACTAAGCCACCGAAGCTTACGAGTATGGATGATTACAAAGGATGGCACGAGAGGTTTGAAAACTGGGTACATGCCAACTATCTGGATTGTTGGTATTCGATAGAAGAAGAATATACCATTCCCACCGGGGAGAATGGTCAAAAGAAAAGCCTAACCCAGATCACTCAAGCCGAGAAAGAAAAGTTCGTGAGAGAGAAAAAGATGTTTAATCTTCTTTAACAAGCTCTCAAGGAAGATATATTCACGCTACTCCAAAATCAGGGAACTGCCCAATCCATCTGGATAACTTTGAAATTGAAGTATCAAGGGAGTATTACTATGCAGAAAAGCAAGAAAGCTTTGTTAAAGAAAGAATTTGATATCTTCACAACTTTGAAAGGAGAGTCACTGAAGCAACTTCTTGAAAGATATTGTTATCTTGTTGCTAAAATGAAACAATTGAATATTGAAAAAGAAGATGAAGAATGGGTGGATAATTTTGTAGATGCCCTACCACAATGCGAATGGTCAACTTATTTGATGAGTTTGAAGAATAATTCAAAAGAATATAACGATTTAACTCTAGCAAAGTTTATTGAGAAGCTAGAAGGCCATGAACTCGAATTACGAATGTAAGTCCCGAAAATACGGATCAAACAATGATATCAAACAATCACCAAGGATCGGCAGAATCCAAACTTGATGATCTTCAAGAAATCAAGAACAAGAAGATGAAGATTTGAAGTTTTGAAGATTCAAATGTTTAAACTTGCATACAAAATGGATTTGTCTAATACAAGTTTCTAAACCAAAATGAACCAACCTAACTCCTCATTTCTAACATCTATTTATAGGGAGGGTTTCCCCCTAAACCCTAGGCCCATATTCCTAAGCCCACTCTAATACCCCCACTTTCTAGAAGCCTTATCCACAATTACTAATCCATAAACCTATAGGGCCCAACAATCTCCCCCTAGGTTTACTGGATTAGTTGCTGAATTCGTTAGGAGGACCACCAGGAAACGGAGCCGGATCAGCAAATAAATGATTCTTGATTACGTTCTTGAACTTCTTCCTGTTGGCAGCAAAACGCAGGGCTGCTTCGACATGGTCAGAGAAATCAGCACCTCTGGAACTTCCTACATTGAACCTGATGCCGCTTGAGCTTTCTGGTTGCAAATGAGTTGTTTCAGGCAGATCGAGATCGAAATCGAATTTTGAATCAAAATCGAGATCTTGCGTGCTTGTTTTTTGTGTAGCAGCAGTGACTTGTTGATCGGTGGGCATAGTAGGCTATGGTTTTGAGCTTGGGCCAGTAGAATGAAAATCAGGAGCTGTTTT
>JARYGA010029400.1:0-24217 GCA_030545235.1 Helianthus tuberosus
AGTTTTGGGGTGATATCAGCAGATGTTAACCACTGCTCTTCCTTAACACTTAATCCTTAATCCCTGCTTCTGTATCTACTGTTTACTGCAGCAGCAGTTGTTAAAAATATGTAGTTCACTATTATTGGTTAAGTACCATCAGTGTTTTAATCACTAGCAGTGCTTAAAAGTTTTCCATCAGCTGTTTGACTTAACTGTAGTTTGCGTTATTAATTCTAAATTCATGGCTTCAAATTACTTTTCTTGGTAAACGAGTTATAGAAGCTCAAGTTATATCTGGTAGGAACATTGGCACGAGAGTTTTTATTCTAAGGATTAATATGATCCCGTTTGACAAAAAAATACCTTTTCAATTTCAACAAAGACAATTTCCTTTATCAGTTTGTTTTGCTATGACAATTAACAAGTGTCAAGGACAAACGTTATCAAAGGTTGGTCTTTATTTGAAAGATCCTGTCTTCACTCATGGTCAGTTGTATGTTGCATTATCAAGGGTCAAGACCAGAGAAGGTGTTAAAATACTAATATTCGACGCTGTTGGAAAACCAACAAATAAGTAATGTTGTTTACAAAGAAGTTTTTACTAGGTTGTAATCATTGTGAGCAATGTTAAAACCCTGTTTGACCGAAGTCAAGCTACTTATGTTAAAAGCTAATTATAATAGATAAAACACTGTTTGAGGAATGTTAAAACGCTATTTGACCAAAGTCAAACTACTTTTGTTAAAAGCACAACCGTCAGTATTTCTTCATCATCATTACACATCAAACATCTATCATCTCTTCTTTCAAAAATCACTTCTCCCCAGTCATTTTCTAGGGTTTCAATTTTCTTTTCCTCCATCTTCTACACTTCAATCACCTGAGGTTTTATTATTTTTTCTTCAGCAACTGGTATGTACATTCCTATTGATGAACTTTATATTGTTTAATCTATGTTAATTTAAATCCTATCTTGCTACTAATACGATTTTAAATGTTTATTGCTATACATTCAAGAAGGGTTTACTTATGTGTTTGAATTATCTGTTGAGAACATGTTAAAATAATTATTATTTGCAGAAAATTTTTAACTCATACTCTGTTTCTATTAGAAAACTCATCATGACAATTGCTTTCAAATCAGATCAGCAAACTACTGCCCATAGCCAAGAAAGTATAACTTAGCAGATATTTCCTTTGGCAAACATATACCATAGCAGTGGTTTTTAAATTGCCGGTAATTTCAAATTCAAAATGCCTTGGGATATATACTTTGCAATTAATGCACGTTAAGCAATCACTTCTGTCTTATGCTAAAGGCGTCTTATAGGTAAATGAATAGGTTAATTGTAATTATAATAACGTGTTTAATTTTATATTTTTCCCGTGTAAATGCATTAAAAGCCTAATAAGTGTCGCATGATATTCTTTCGTCTGACGATGTATTTAGTCATAGCCTTCTTCATTGGGTATATAAAATAGATTTGGCAGAGGTTTTGATCATTACCATTTTCATCTATCTACTCAATCATCTTCAAAAATTTTGTTGACGAGATTTTCACAAGGCTCTTTGCAGGATGGAAAAATTTGGGTTTCAAGTGATTGTTGACGAGATTTTCACAAGGCTTTCTGCAGAAGATATTTGCCGTTTCAAGTGTCTTTCCAAGAATTTTTATAGGGAATTGTCAAGTCATGCATTTCAGATGATGCATGCTCTCCGAATTGGAGATTCAGTACAAAAGAAACTATTATCCTTTAAAGACACGTCAATTGTCATTGACAACGTAGTTGGTGGTAAGTTGGATGTTGTTAGTAGTAAAACCTTAAGTTTTTCTAACAATGTCCACTCTAGCTTCTTACGTATTCTATCTTCATTTAATGGGTTGTTGTTAGTTTCCAATGAAGGGATTTGCTGTCAGTTGATTCTTTGGAATCCAACTATTAGGCAGCATAAGGTTTTGTGTGATGACTACTTTAATTATAATCATCATCGAAACTCTGATACCGGTGGAATTTATTTTGATCAGTTCAATGATCTCAAAGTGCTGAACATCAGATGTTACCGTAATGTAACTGCTGCTCGTGTTTACTCACGACGTCGTGAGTCATGGACAACAATAAATTTCAGTATCGTAAACAATTATAGTTCAAGTCGTTATTCATGGTCTACAGGAGTTTATGCTGATAAAACCATATATTTTATGGTTTCAAATTATTGGTATCCACTAGGTGAGAGGAACATCGTTTGTTTTGATGTTGTTAGTGAGACTTTCAGAATGCTTCACTTTCCTGAGAGTATTGTAGTCAATCCTTGCCAAGGGCATTTTTTGACCATTGCAAAGAGGTTGCATTTGATTGTTATTGGAAAGTCTGCTGAGCTAACTGCTGATTTGCTCAGATATGAAGAAGAAGGCTAGAAGAAGATGTTTGTTTTCAATAATCCTCGTGTAGTTGATTACGTAGATGCACGCCGAAGTACTAATATAATTGAAGACAACAAGTGGTTGATAACAAGCATCTGGGGGGATATGATTGAAGTTGATCTCACCAACGAACTTCTGAAATACCTCCAACATGTTGACAACTACAATGGTCCGAAAGGAGCTTTACTTATCGAAACTACTGTTTCAACAATAGATTAGGAATTAGGATCCTGTATTTTATTGAATGCTATTATCTGTTTTGACAATTGTATCTTTTATATAATTAGTTGTGTTAAAATTATTAATAATGTTTGTTATTAAAATTAAGTAAATGAATATCGATGTTTGAGAGTGTAAATTCTTGTAATATTGGCAAAGGTCGGTTTAAATGATCAAAGCTTTGTTGTTGAGAACAGGTATTTCAAAATTAAACAGTGGTTGATACATCTGTTGAATTGGGTCAACAGATGGATGAACTTTGTATGCTGTTTAACACTTGTACTTTTTATAAATATTTAGGTTTGAGAGTGTAAAAGCTTGTAATATTGGCAAATGTATGTTTAAATGATCAAAGCTCTGTTATTGGGAACAGATGTTTGAAAATAAAACAGTGGTTGATAAATCTGTTGACTTTGGTCAACAGATTGATGTCCACAGATGTTTGGAACTACTGTTCAGAAAACGGTGGTCGAAACCGCTGTTTGGTTAAAATGGTGGTTTAAAACCACTGTTGGGTTAAAGCTGTTTGGTCTTTTAAGGCTTAAACTGTTTTGCCTTAAACAGATGTTAACAAGTTAAACATCTGTTAAGGCTTAAACAGATGTTTGGCCTTTTGTATCAGATGTTTCGACTTAAATAGTTGTTTGATCTTAAACACATGTTTGACCTTAAACAGATGTTTTGCCTTAAACAGATGTTCTTATTCTATATCAGATATTTGGACTTAAACAGATGTTTGACCTTAAACAGATGTTTGGCCATAAACAGATGTTTGGCCTTAAACCAAACATCTGTTTAAGCTCAACATCTGTTTGACTATTTGTCAATATCTTATTGACTTTTGGTTAACATCTGTTTCAAATTTGGTCAACATCTTATTTTGTAAAAGAGGTACAAAAACAAAGATTTTTTTGAAAATCCCAAATCACCCTATCATGTAAGTGCATTGATGTAAAAGTGGAAATTATATTATTCATATGGTCCTGTTGTGGTTTTGTTTGTCCTCTAATATGAGTTCATGATCTAATCCGGTGATTTGAAGTCATTGTTGTTGAATTGAATGAGATGGTTGATGTAATGTGGTCGTATTACAAACAAATAGTAATTAATTAATCTAAATAACTTTCCCGAGCCCGGGAAGCAATCCCGGGTAAAAACCTAGTTATGTATTATATATTATATATTATATATTATATTACTTAGATTTATAAATTTATATATATATCGGATTTATGACATCAGCTGATCCAATGTGGCATAGCTAATAAGTTGACACATAGGCAAAATTACATCAGCCTCTAATCTCCTTTAATAGATAGATTAACAAGTTTATCGCTATCTTGTTTGCTATTTTAAAAGGAAATAAACCCTAAACACACGAACCGTCAAACTGACACACAAATGAATCTAGCAAAAATTTGAAAAAAAATAATAAAGGACTGGAGATTTCAGTCTAAACCAATTTAAAAATATTTTAATAAACTAAAAGACGTGTAATACTAAACCAATTTAAATTTAGGGTAAATTACACTTTTCGTCATTTATGTTTGTATTGAATTGCAATGGATGACCTTTAACTTCAATAATTACAGTTACAATCCTTTATTTTGAAAACTCATTACACCCTTCGTCCTTTACCACTAACCAGGTTAAATTTTTTTGTTAAGTCTATTCACTTAAGGGTAATTTTGTAATTTTACCTATTTACTTAATAAAATATATATTTAGAAAAAGAAAAACTTAAGAAAATACATTTTATATTTATAAATCAACAAGTGTAAATCAACAACCTGCAAAACCCTCTCAATTTCGATCTCTATTTTTCCCCAAATTAACTATTTCTCCTCACCAGATCTGATCCCAACTGTTCGATTCCTCCAATCCTACAACTCTATTTCAATCCACCCTTCAATTTGACATGCGCTTGTCCTAGATTGAACTAATTTCATCCAGCTCTCGGTAGTAGGATTCCGTGAACGGCTTGTTCTTTTGGATTTATCGAAAGAATCACGAGTTGTCCTAGATTGAACTTCTGCAAAACTGTCTCTACACTTTGGAGCAATTTCCTTCACAATATTTCGATCAATGATCTGATGAAGCTATCCGTCACTTATCTGTTGTTTGATCCATATGGTCAGATTGGTGACATCCGGATCAGGTATGACCCAACCTCTCATGACATGTTTCCTGGTCAACAGTTCCAATAATACCACACCGAAAGCATATACATCTGTTTTGTTTGAGCGTTTGTGGGATTTGCGGTAATGAGGATCTATGTATCCCCGAGTACCATTAACAAAAGTTGTTAGCACTTCACGCTGGTTCGCAAGTATAATTGTTGATAATCCCAAATCGGATTCCGAGACCAGATCTGAAGGTGTAGGCGGCCTACTAGGGCTTCGTCACCGGTAGTGGTAAAGACGGTGGTGGTTGCAGAGAGGTGGGGGTGGGGGTGGGGGGGTGGCTTCGTCACCGGCAAATCAGGATGGATGTGGGGATGGGGGTGGGGGTGTGGCGATCTGTATGGAGGCGGTGGTGTGCTGTGCCAGATTTGGATGAAGACGGTGGGGTGCATCTTGGATGGGGGTGGTGGTTTGTGGCTGATATGAGTTGTTCTTTTCTATTATTGAAGACAATATACAGAGACCAGAGAGAGACAATTTTTACATACAGAGAAGAGAGAGAGGGCATAGATTAAAGAACAAAATCTATTTATTGCAAAAATATAGTAAAAAGACGAATTTACCCTCATGTGCAAGGCACATGTCTAACTTAATTAAAAATTTTAACCAGGTTAATGATAAAGGACGTAAGGTGTAATGGGTTTTTCAAATAAATGACTGTGACTGTAATTATTAAAGTTAAAGGCCATCCACTGCAATCCAATGCAAACATAAAGGACGAAAAGTGTAATTTATCCTTAAATTTAAAAGTATTTTAATAAAATAAAAGACGTGTAATAATATATGCAAAAAAAAGATAATTCGTCACGCATTCACCAACAACCAAGTTTATTATGTTAAACCATCACCAGCAACCAAGTTTATTATGTTAAACCACCATATCATATCAGTGACCGTCGATATCTTTTCTATTGTTACATTTTTTATTTTAAAAATATTATATTAGACTACTGCTTATTAATATTTAGAAGATTGCAGATTGTATTGAAATCCTACATTTGAATTCAACCTTGGATGGATAATATTATAAAAACTTAAGATTGCATATTGCATTGAAATCCAGAATTCAACCCTGCATGGATAAATATTGTTATTTTTTAGTAGTATTTAACATGTTCTTGAAACCTTGCCTAGAAAAGATTGCATTGAAATACTACATTTGAATTCAACCCTGCATTGGATAATATTATTATTTTTTAGTATTTTAACATGTTCTTGAAACCTTGCCTATATACTTTTATAAAAAAAATTATGTACTAAGAAACACGTGAATTGCACAGCACATGTACGATAACCACATTTAATGCCCAATGGATTTATAGCCTAGTGGCATTTTAGGGGTGAGATAAGGCTTTGAACCAATAGGTCCTGGGTTCAATTCTCACAAAGGGGGTTTTTCCATATTTATTGGGTTTCCTCCTGAATTGGTGTATATGTATTATGCCTAGTAGAGATGGATATGATCGGGTGGTTCCGCTGGTGACACGATGATACTCCAGTGGTCCGTCAGTGATCCAAATTTGCCGTTCAAAAAAAAAAAAAAAAAAGATAACCACATTAATGGAATTAGTCAGGTTATTCAATGTTATCAATAAGCACGCTAGTGTGTAGCCAGTGGACTATGTTTTTCTGAATGACCAACAAATCCTTTAAATGGGCTATTAGCGATCACCACCTATCCGACTAGTCTCCCATCATCACCAGGTGCCACGTAAAATATTGTAGAGGGCAGGAATCAAACCTTGGTCTCTTAAAACACCAAGTCTCTCTATTACCACTCCACCACCATCTCATCGGCAACCAATCGACTATATTAGTTGAATGAAATTTTATTTCTAGATCTACAATTCATACCCATGGATCTCAATGTATGTCATTGGGGGTGAGGATCATCAAATTGCTTCCACTTTGTATGGACTAATATTATAAAGTCATCTTACTTGACATGTTATTTATGAAAGTATATTTATCTATCGTGAAATCGGGAGCTACATTGTCCAAAAAAAAAAATGAAATAAGTTTCACTTTCATCTTTTCGTGAATAAATAAATTATTTCATTGATACGAAACGAAGAATATCCTATTAGACTACCTTATATAATAGTTACTATTGAATTACTAATATGTGTATTTGATTTTATGATCAAGATTATTATCATACCAGAAGTTTCATATGATCCAGATTAAGTTAGAAAAAAATAATAACTTTCAAGTAGTTTAAAGTATATAAAAGTGATAATAGAATTTGCGGCTTGAATATGTATTTAAAGTATGTTTGTTTGGTGACATATGATAGACAAAATATGGTTAATGTCCATACGGACATGGTCAAAGTTGAAGACCACTCAACCCTCATGTTCAAAAGTTTGACGTTTGACTTTTTAACGGTCTAATAAACTTTTTTTTCGTTTTTTTTTTTTTTGAACGGCAAAAAAAAAAAAATGATATTTCACAATTGTAACTTTTTTTCTATTTATTAGTTGTTGAAACAGCCGTTCATTTATCAACAAGTCTAAGATCTTTCATTATAAGAAAAGAAAATTATTCGTAGGATTTATTTGTACATTTATATTTCAAATAAATAAAAGTTTATAGCGTGGATCTCACATGCTATTTCACTTTCACAAATGTATATTAAGTAGAAGGAATTTAGAATTATTAGCAATTATGCATGGCCCCCATTTGTTATACACATATCTATCTCTTATATTAAAGCAAAATAACTTTGACTTTTTTTGTATGACGTAGCATTCCTCTGAAGCCAGGAAATTAGTTTTTGAGCGCCAAGTTTGTTTCCTCCTATTTCCTCAATCACACGCTTATTTCCTTCTCCATTCAGAAACCCTAAATCTTATTTCTCTTCATTACCTTCACACAAGGTTTATCGATCGTCGCCTCATCCCCAAATTTGTTTCAATCATATTACAATCACAACTCTAAATGTCAGCCGATTTTAACATATGTGATTTCAACTGTGGCAATTTCATATATCGATCTGATCTTCTTCCATTTTATCTTAATCATGTTATAATTTTCTAAATCCTTCATATGTGTTCCAAGTGCAACTGCGATATTACCAGTAGTGGCGGCTTGATTGTTTTTAACCTAGGGTTCCATTCATCTTCTCACTAGATGCCTCTAAATGAGAAGCGAAGTCAGGTTTGATTTCTAACTTATGCATTCATCAATGACGTCTTTGGGTTGTGTGGTGGTTTCCAAACTAGGGTTCAGTCTACGGTTGAAGAAGCATACTGACATATGATGATTCCGGAGATGGGGTTCGGTCGATGGCTTCAAGGTAAGTCAGTTCTTGGCTTTAAATTGATTTTCATTGTTCTACTATCTATGAACTATGAAGTAGGAAATGATTGGTTGATTTTTGGATAATAATTAATATATATTATAATATTTGTTACTGAACAAGTGTTATATTTATTCTATTAAATTAGATTATGAATCGACAGATATCATGTAATTGAAATTTCAAAATTCATAGGTTGAAGTTCAAGTGTGCAAGATTCATTGTGTAAGCAGGGCTCCTCCTGGGCTTACTATAAATGTTGATGACGCGGCCACGAGTGAGGCTGAAATTTACAAGGCTTTAGAGGTGTGCTACTGGTAGATTTTGAATTATATAGGTGTCACTAATTAGGTTTCTCCCAAATGAATGTGTTAAAATGGTTATATTTGTAGATTTCCGTGGTCCTTTGTGTTGAAAAGTCTTCCGATGCTGTAATGGTCGGCAAATGCACGAGCAGATTATCATTCCTCATTAACTATCTTTTGATTGGGGATAGCTAATTTGCTTTATTTGAAATAAATTTTAGGACTGACTGGTTATCAATTTGTTGGAATATGAACTAATAAACAATTAAACATGTATGAAAAGTTATTTATAAAGGGCTTTTTAGTTCTACCATTCTTTGTTAAAGAAAAGAAGGTGAAGTAATTAAAAGTTAGCTTTTTTTTCTTTATTATTTATATAGAAGTTGCCGATTTGTTAAAAAAACTATCATTGGGATCTCAATCCCAGACTTTGGAAGTTTCAGAACCTGCTAAGAAGGTGAGAACTAACCATATGTTGTAATATATGCTAATTTCTCTGTTAATTGGTAATTATTTATTTATTGGATTACTAATTATGCGGTTAATGTACCTTTGCGGCCTTTTATTGAGTCAGGGGACAATGGGAATGGTGCAAGTCAACCTGTTAATCGGCCGCTTACCCCTTTGATCCCGGATGTTATGGATCCAGTTGTTGCTTATTTTCCCAATGGTTATGCTTCTTCTGCGTATTACTACGGAGGTAATTTAATGTAAATTTGAATTATTGAAACTAAAACATGTAATTTTATTGTCATTATGATGTAAATTTGTTATGGTAGCATGTATTTTGCTATAAAATGAGTGGCTACTTGAAAATTGTCACATTTAGTAGTTTAAAATAATCAAAATAAAAGTTGTTACTGAAGTTTCTGATGAAAATTGTATGTTAGGTTATGATGGGGATGCTAATGGCTGGGATGATTACTCGAGATACGTAACCCCTGTTGTAGTTGATGATCAGGTAAAGTCGATAATTGTAACTAGATTGCTTGAATTTTAGGTTACATTATATCGTGTTGATGATTTGGGTTTTCATGTTTTTAATTGGAATCTCAAATTTGGCTTGAACTGTAAGATGAATATTGATGTTGAAATCTATACAATAATGAATGTTAGTATGACAAAGTTTGTGAGTACATATACGTGATATCACAAATAGGAGTTGGAATGGCACCTAATGCGTGTGTTATTAAGATATTGCAGGTAAATTAGCAATTGAGGCAACAAAAGACTCTGCACAAGTAGCAAAACTCTGTTCAGCTCTATAGTTGGATGACCACAAGATAAGAAAGGTAAGCCTGCTACTTTTTATTGTTATTTATATTTTTGTTGTTATTCATATATATTCTATTATATTATGATAAGATTCTACAACATATGAAAGGTTCATGTTTGACTCTTAATGTTTTGTTTATAAGCAACTTTTTGGTTTTATGTTTATTAATTTAAAGTATTTTTTTCATTATACAGATTATTATCACTTACTGTTTTTAATTTGATTAGGTAATGTTCGGTGCGATTTTGAAGAATATATGTAGTGAACAAGTAGCTCAAATCTCTGCCATGGAATTTCTTGCACAGAACAATGGCAGGCGCTATGGCGAGACATTAGGCCTTTGGAATTTCTCTTCAGCCAAAACTATATTCTCACTACCTGCACTGTTGACATTTCATGAATAACAACGGCCCAAACACTGTGGATGAGCTTTTGGATCCACATGTAGTCAAGAAAAGAAATTTTTTTATGATAGTGTGAAACTGGAACAAGGGGCTGCGACTTCATTACTTGAGGAACGGTAACATAATAGTTTTCTACTTTAATATTATTAGTTTTTAAGGTTTAATTTAAATAAGATGTGTATTTTTAGTGGTTCGTTCCTTTATAATTATTATTCTTTCAGGAGGATTTATGAATGCATGCCTTCCCTTTTTTGTGCTGCTTCATCCACCTTCCCATTATTAATTTTTTTTTGGTAGAATGATATTATTCATGTGTAGGTGAGCACTTGAGCTGGCAAAAACCATATCTTATTCAGTGTCAGTGTTAGTTAGGTGTATAATGTTGGACATATGGTTCCACTTGATCAAGCTAATGTTTGATTGAAGGTGTTAAAGATGTGGATACAAGGAAGCCATAAGTAACTAAAGAGGGAAGATTCATACCTCACATTGATTCATCAAAACTTGAGAGAGACCTACGCAACAAGTCTTACGTATGTTAAAGGGTATGAACTAACTGTTTAGGATTTAGGATCTTGGTTTTTGGAAAGTTTATTTTACAATTTAAAGGGTATGAACTAAATGTTGGTTTTGGTTTTTGTAGTCATTACAGCCAATGTTATTACTGATCGAGATTCCAGGAGGTTTTGAGGATTTGGTTTTATTAGTTATACATCAATCGATGCAGCTGATAGCGCTCTCTGTTTCCCTGCATAAGACCCTAAATCAAAGAGACGAACTCTCATCCAGGTACGTTCATCCCGATCGTTGATGATTTAATCCAAAAATCCTTTGTTTCTCTTGCTATAGTCTACGTTTAATATGTTAATCGCCGATATATGTATAGATCCGTCTGTTTTTCATTTTGTTGTTCAACCCTAGGGTCCCCCACGTCTCCCTTTCTCTTTGTGATTGCAGATCTGGATCAAGATGTATTTACATATATTTATGGGATTTTGAAATCCTTATTATTGGAATTTTTTGATCGATTGTAGCATCAGTGGTCGTATTCTGACAAAAGGCTTCCGGTTACAAGTGGCAGCTCCCGATGCATAAAGGCAGTATTGAGTGTCTATTTAATGGTGGAAATGGAGAATCTGGCAACCCAGACAGCAGAGCCGACTGATTTTGGGACCAACTACGTTAATCCAGCAAGCATGGTTATCATGTTCTTTGTTCGAATTTGCTAGATCCAGAGTTTAAACAGTGGCTGATATTTATTATTCTGGTGTTTAGAGGCGTTGGTGTTGACTGGAGGCGGCGGAGACGACCTTCGGCGGCCAGACAATAGCGTGTTATATGCGTTGGTGTTGACTGGAGGTGGCGGAGGCGTTGCTGTTGACTGGAGGCGTTGGATCTTGAGTTGGGGTATTCTTAATTATGTTCATAGTGTGTGATTCGTGTAGCTCGTGTGTTATGCATGTGGGTTTTGCTACAATAAGTTTAAGATGAAAACCTCATAAATATTGGAAAAGGGCATTTAATCATGGTTCTTAGGGTTTCGGCATCATTGCTGATCATGCAACTTCAACCGATCAAAGCTGGTTGTTGATTTCATTCATTGGGGGAGTTATCATGTGTAAAGTTGTAAGTATTGTCTGCTCATATCAAATGTTTTTTTTTCTTATTAGTTCATTTATGTGGCTGAAATTCATTTATGGATACTCAAATGACCACAACCTTACTATTATATAGGGATGAGCATTTGTTACTTGGTACCGGTATCGAATTCCCGTACCAATTTTTTTTGTACTGAATCGGTACCCACGTTTTGGCGTTTTCCGTTCGGTACCGGTATTTTACCGGAATTTACCCTTAAATACCGATACCGTACAGAACATTTTCGATACCGGTATCCATATTTGGCGAAATTCGGTACCAGTGGGAAATTCGGTACCGGTACCAAGCTCATCTCTACTATTAGATGGTTCAGATTATTATATGAATAGTTGAATACAGTGCAATTTCTTATTTTGTATTATATATTATTCTTTAATATCAAACCAACTGTTGGGTTTCTTCTTCTTTTGCATAATGTTGATTAAGATAAGATAGTTTTTATTGTGTCTAACTGTATTAACCGTATAAAAACTTTAGTTCTCTTAGTATTAAACTTAGTATATACTGCACCAGCTTGATTTCTTTACTTTCCAATGCAAATTGATGAATATAAGATTAATGATAGTTAATTGATTTTATTTGTTTCAAATCAAATTGTCTATATTTTAAGGTTAATGCGAGTATTGTTTGATTTCCCATGTATGCTTAGTCTATGTTTTTTTGTTTTTAACCAGAACCCTAATTTGATTTTTTTAGTTTCATGTGCAGAGTGATGAATCTATAATGTATATTAAAACAAAACATTTTGGTGCCACTTGGCATAAATTTAATCCACTAATTGCCACCTGGCAACTTAATACTCCTCTCAATATTGTTTTGAGCGGCAAGAGTGAGAAGCTTCTTTTGTACGCTTCTATACTCTCTCTCTCTCTCTCTCTCTCTCATTCTCTCATTAATCAGTTGACTCTCTCTTTCAATCTTCAGTAAGAAAAATCATCTGCCTTCATATCTCTATCAACCCTGTGCGACAACCTTCAATCCGTCTTCAACACCCAATACTCTGCAACCGACGGTAATGTTTGATTCCTTGATCTTCTTATTGTTTGATTCTGTTTGATTGGTTTGGTGTACTTTGATTTCTTATGTATTTACTGTTATTTGATGATGTATAGAGTTTTCTATCATGATTTGAAGATCGATTAAGTTTTCCCTGTTTTGGTTAGGGTTATGATAGACGATTTCATGTTGTTTGTTTATATGTTTTTGATTTCCACCTTATGATGAAGTCATTGAGTGTCAGATGATATTTATGAATCTTACTTTCGTCTGATTTCGTTAATGTTCTGATGTTAGTTAGGGTTTTTATCGATGATTTGATTATCGATTATTGTAGTTGAAACAGCCTTGAGTTTGTCTCTATACAAGCTTGATTGTGAAATTAAGGTTATTACTGGTAAATAACTTTTTATTTTGATGCAGCAATGATGTGGGTCACTCGAGTGTTTGGGATACAAGGAAGCTTAAATCAATCTTCAGCAACTAAAACTTTAGTAGGTTGCTCTCTGATAATACGGTGGTGCCAACATATTCATTAGAGGCTGAATTTGAAAGACAATTATGGATGTTTGGTATGAACTCTTATGATATTATTAAGGAGCATAATAACTAAATTACTTGCACTTACAGGTTATGTGTTGCTTTTACATCATTTTTTTTAAACTCTTTTCATTCCCTTTCGTTTAATTGAATATTTAATAATGTGCAGGTAGAAAGGAAGATGATATATTGGAATTCTAGACAAAAATAAAAGCACATTACATACAAGAAGTTTACAAGATGGGCGGAAACTTATGGTCCGATTTATTCAATTAGAATCGGAGCTTTTTCAAAGGTGGTGGTAAGTTCAAATGAAATCGCTAAAAAGGTACCATAATTATAAAGTCTTCCCCTTTCTGTTTGTAATTCTACTAAAATGACATAGTGTATTGACGCTAAGAATGCCTAGAGACTTGATGATTGTTTGAGATATTGCATTGTTGCTGGTAAAAAGGCCCTTGAAGATGCTGATCTTGCTGCTGATAAGCGCTCCAAGGTTTGCTTTCTAGAATATAATTTTAAAGGTTTTTTTTGTTTGTCATTTTTGGATCTGATTGACAATAATTGGGTTTTATAGTTTGTGTAAATTGGCTACTATATTGTTATTGTTATGTTATTATATAGGATCAGGATGGATGTGAAATTACCTAACTATGTTAGCTTTTAGCAAATGATTATTTAATTGTTTAAGTGGCGTGTGCTCGAGTGAAAATAGATAAGGAATTTGAAGCATACATGATCCATGTGCCTTTGGTAGCAGAGTTTGTGATGCACATAGCCGTGCAATGTGCAATACATTATTTTGTTTGAAAGCAATTTTGAAGTGAATGATTGTTTATGTAGGATAGGGATTCGATTCCACGTTTGAATTGGCGAATTTGAATTTGCTTCTTTGCTTGATTGGGGTTTAAATAGTCAGTTTAGGGTTTGAACCTGCCTAAGATCATCTTTGAAGCTTTATGAGTTACAGCGAAGCTTCTTTTTATATATTTAAGAAAAAAAATCTTTTCTATATTGTTTAGGGCCTCATCGAACTAGATCCAGCAGAGGTTAAGAGGGAGTATATAAACTTCAAGAAGTTTGATTTTGTTGAGGGCTATTCAGATCATCACTATTTAAAATCGAAATCATCATGGTGGCAGGCAAGCTTGGTTTCAACTTTATTTTTATTTGATTTTATTTTTAAATTCTCAATTTCTAATGATAATTTCTTTATGAAAAATGCAGCCACCAAAAAACTTGGCTAAAAAAAATCAGAAGAATGGAGGATTATTGAGAGGGAAGATGATGTAGTGGTGTGGCCAAACTCCAGCAGCTGCGCAACATGAACAGGCCATACCAAGGGTTCCCGGGTTATCTGGCGGTGAGTGATTCGAAGACAACTAACTGCTGTCATCTACCCGACAGCAGCAGTGTTGGGTTAATCTTGATGTTGCGGGTTATTTACGGGTTAAGTTCGGACCTATGCCATGTATCATGAGTATCCAAGATATTTGTCTCATTGTAGTTTACTAATTTATTATTACTTGAACTGTCATTTAATTCAAACGATTAGTTCAATAAATTAAACTTATTCATTTGTGTTTTAGTCCACCCGCGAACCTCGCGGGTTCTTAAACTAGTTCTATATATATACAAAAAAACATCTCTAGCCATTTAATCTATTCCAAAATACATAATGGTTGATTCAAGGTCATGCGTTTCTATGAAAGGTCGTTGTTTTGGTTGGTTCATGGGCAGTTATCACCGAACCATCACGTTGGTTCATTTCAATATGATTCCAGCCAACGTGATTCTATTTTATGAAAGGTTGTATTGGTTGTTTCAAGGGCACTTACCATCGAGTCATCACATCGATTCATTTCAATGTGATTTCAAACAACGTTACTTAACAAGAATAAAGCATATATCTTATGACAAATTTTCCTCTATGAAAGACAGAAAACATTCACGTCTAATCAATGCTCTCTCCATCCACACACCCTTTTCCAATTCCCTCCAAATTGACCCTCATCTCCTATCCTTTAACCCTAATTCGCAAAGGATTTCAATCAAACCCCCAATGTTCAATTCAATTTTTCTAATGTGTAAATGTTCTGCCACGTTGAAAAACTTCACCCCGACTTCCAAGTCCTAATTCCAAAATTGAATAAAAAATTCACACCGTAATCCACGCGCCACTCTGAAATTAATAAGCAATCGTAAATAATTGACTGCGAACACCTTTCTTACAAACGAAAAAGATGAAGAGAAAACGTGCATACAAAATGCAAAAACCACAAATCTCAGCCCTAAATCACAATCTTAGTCACTATTCCAACACATTCTCTTTAAACAGTTAAGGGACGAAGAGATCAAAAGATTCCACCAATTAGTTAAACTTTGTAATCTCAAAAAACTGCACAATAATAACATCGATTGTGCGTTTAGGGTTTCTAAGTACATTCATTGAAAATAACAACTCTGTAATGAACTCCGGGAGTCAATAATAACGTCGAAAAACAAGTTTTCCGGCAAATGGTCCGGGGGGGGGGGTGACCCATTTGTTGATGATGGACGTTGAGATTTGTTAGGGTTTTTGTAGGGACAATCGAATGATGAAGGAATGTGGTAGCGCGAGATGCCTTGGAAAGCGTTTGAGGAAGATAACATGCCACGATTATTTGGTGAATTTGAGATAAGGTATTTTTAGTGTTGATTTAAGGTGTTTGGTTACAGATTTCGAAATTGTTGCCTCGTATTTACGTTTTATTATGAGTTAAATGCTTGGTTGGTCCCTGTGGTTTGCAAAAATTGCACACTTGGTCCCAATGCTTTACTAATTACACTCGTGGTCCCTGAACTTGTCAAAAGTGCACTCGCTTGGTCCCTAGCCCTAACTGAAGTTAAATTTCTCTGTTAAAACCCCTCACGTGCTTATCACGTGAGGGTAATTTGGTCTTTTCACCTCGATTTCCTTATAAAAACCACCTTATCTTCCTCTTTCCCTCAATAATAACAACCGTCTTCTTCATATGGAACCCTAGATCTTTCCTCCTGGCTCCCATGTTTCTCCAGGAACGATAGAGATGGCAAGCTGTCGATGTGGAAAGTTAGCCATTGTTCGAACATCATGGACCGACAACAACCCAGGACGTCGATTCTATTCATGTCCATCACCGGTAAGCAATAGCTTTCATTAATCGATGTTGTATTTGGTTCCAATTTTTGAATTCTTTGATGTGACAGGATGTGACGTGTCCTGGATTTGTTGGTTGGGTTGACCCGCCAATGTGCCCACGAGCTGTTCGCATCATTCCAGGGCTACTTCGAGCAAGAAACAGGGCGGATCAAGAAAGGGATGAACTTCGGACTGAACTAAGATGGAAGAACAAGCTGATTTTAGTACTGTTGTTTCTGTTAGGGTTACAGTTTGCAATGTTGTTAGCTTTAGTGTAATGTTATTGTGAAGTATGTAATTTGACCAAATACTACTTGAATGAAATTAGTCGATTTTGGGTGTAATGTTACAGGTGTTCAAAGGTATTGTGTGTGTGCCCATTGTTAATAAAGTGCAAAAGCGATACGGATGACCATTGTTAATAAAGCGCAAAAGCGATACGGATGACCATTGTTAATAAAGCGCAAAAGCGATACGGATGACCATTTAATACCCAACAACCTAATAAAGACACAACTAACCTAATTAATAAAGACACAACAACCATAATAAACACACTCAACTGCCAAAGCTATTTATTACCCTGCCATAGCTGATTTTCCAAGCAACCATAATAAAACACTCAACAACCATAATAAAGACAAACAAAAGACAACCAAAATGGACATAATACACCTGAATAACATGTCAAACATAATAGACAACCAAAATGGTGGCATAAACATAAGCCACAATAGTTAAACATGTCAAACATAATGTATTGTTTATAGCATACGGCTGATTAACATAACCAAAAGATAATATAAATGCAGCCCTTCAAAAGCATCCAACCTATTCTTCAGCTGCAGATCCACCAGCAGAACCACCAGCAGCTACGTCATCATTTGCAGAACCACCTTCAGTTGCCTTACAGCTTCTTGAATTATGCCCCTTCACCTTGCATTTCTTACAGGTTACAGTCCCACCCTTTCTTGTCAGCTTACCCTTCTTCTCCATGGCATCTTCAACCTCCACTTGGTCTCTTCTCCTCTTTTTCTTTGGCCTGCCAGCTTGTTTGTGGTGAAGTGGAGGGGTCAATGTTGTTGGGACTGGTGATATTGGCCAGAGTTTGGGACCATTGATAGGACCAACCTTGTAGGCATAAGCCTTTTTCCAAGTGTCCAGATAGTAGCATGGATGGACCCAATCCTCAGGTGGCCCAACCTCTTGTCTGTGTGCAGCCATATCCCAGTTAACAGCTACAGCATGCTTACATGGTATTCCAGAAATTTCCCACCTCCTACATGCCTTCCTAGTAAATACCTTCTGCTTGGAACCCTCCTAAAAAATCCACCATAGAAGATTCTTGCAGAAAACAAACTAGGGTTTCCATCTGTTCAAAAATCATAACAAAAAAAAACAGGCAAAACACTATCAGACACTTGAAAATCGCTAAATGTTTGAACTTTAGCACAATCAGACAAAAAAACTTACTGTAATCACGATCTGGATTGAAATCATCATACTTGTCCCTAATGTACCAACCCATTCTGTTCGATCGATCCTATACGGTTGATTATCTCTTCAATCGCCTGGATTTTAGTGTGAGAGAGATGAGACGGGAGGGTTTCTTGGTATTAGTGTGAGAGAGATGAGAAGAATTGAGAGGGAAAACCATAAATACCAACTGACATCCAGTGACTATACTGTGCAAGACATCAAATCGAGGTGAAAAGACCAAATTACCCTCACGTGATAAGCACGTGAGGGGTTTTAACAGAGAAATTTAACTTCAGTTAGGGCTAGGGACCAAGCGAGTGCACTTTTGACAAGTTCAGGGACCACGAGTGTAATTAGTAAAGCATTGGGACCAAGTGTGCAATTTTTGCAAACCACAGGGACCAACCAAGCATTTAACTCTTTTATTATTGTTATTGTTATTATTATTATTATTATTATTATTATTATTATTATTATTATCATACTCATATCTGTATGATGATTTGCTTTTAGCGAGTGTTATTTCCGACGGTTACTTCACCAGAGGCGGTTTATTGTCTGTACCTCCGGCATCTCTCAATCATTCGTTTCCGCTGGC
The DNA here is from genome assembly GCA_030545235.1 of Helianthus tuberosus. Classification (NCBI taxonomy): domain Eukaryota; kingdom Viridiplantae; phylum Streptophyta; class Magnoliopsida; order Asterales; family Asteraceae; genus Helianthus; species Helianthus tuberosus. Next base: position 18,526 of record JARYGA010029400.1, read on the forward strand.
GGTTTTAGGTTTCCAACCACCGTAGAACCTCCAGCGCTATTGTCAACAACCACCGCTTCTTCCTCATCCGATTTCGATACCGAAAAATCATCAAAACATGAATATCCATATCCAAAAGTCGCCGTGCTTGGTACGGTAGTGGTTGTGTGTGTTTGTGGAAGATAGGGTGTGGGGTAGGTGGGTGGTGGTCGAGTGGTGGTGAGGGCAGATGTTGGTGGTGACAAGTGGTGTGTGGAGTGTGTAGGTGGTGGCAGGTGGGTGGTATCACCGATGGTTGAGGTGGGAGTGGTGGTGGCTAAGGGTGGCGGTGGATGGTGGTTGAGGTGGGAATGCGGTGGCAGTAAAAAGGAGTGGTTGTGGCTAATTGTGTTGTCTCTGTGTGTGTATATATAATATTTTTTAAACATAATTGTTTTATTCAGAGTAAAATAATCAAAATACCCTTAGACTACTCACATTGGCAACCTAATATAGGTTGGGTTGCCACATGTAAAAAATGTATTGATTTTAATATAATAAACAAAATAAAAAAGAAAAAAAAGTTGGCAACTTGTCGTTCAAACGACCTAGGTCATGACCCAAGAATTTCAAAATGTGCTCATATTTTTTGTCACTTGTCCAACTTTGGTTGGTGCACTATTTTTTATTTCTTTTTCATTTATCGTCCAAACTACTTATTCCACTAATGAATAAATTACTCAAATAACTTATCTTATTTGAACTTAAAAATAAAACTAAATGCACTGTATTTCTTAAATTTTTTTTGAACATGCCGTCATAAATTTTATTGAAAACAGAGTTCGTTTAAAAAAATATTTATTTAATATAAATATAATTTAAATACACTTTATAAATATAAATGATTTAAATACATTTTATTTTTATTCTTAAAATAAATACCTTAAAACTTTTTGAAATAAAAGTGAATATTGTTAATATTATTATTTTTAGTACAATAAAATATAATCATATATATATTTATTTTATTAAAACTTAGGTTGGTTTAGGTTGTGAATGTATGTCAAAAATTAAGTTGGGTTGGGTTGGGTTGTGTAGGTGGAAGAGAGAGAAATTAGTTTTACATTAAAAGTTGAGTTGTATTGGGTTGTAAATGAGACTAGTCTTATGTGGGCTCCACTTGTTCAGATTTAACCATAAAAATAACAGAGTTAGAACTAAAGAACATAATGTGCAAAGTTTTTCAAACGTCGAGTACGTTTTTTATACTTTTTGAAGACAAATGACACACTTTACAATTTAGTGTCAAAATAAAGGACGAGTTTTGTAATTTACTCTATAAATATTAAAAAAATATATAGAAACATGCCTAAAGGAACAAAAAAGTATTCAAATATCAACTTATTGTGTATTTGTGTTTAACCTACCATCCAAAAGTTACGTGTTTCATTTTAATCTTCTTACCTCACTATCTGAATAGACGATTTTTGGAGGTATGCAATGCATTCCACCTGATTTTCCATTTCAAACATCTTAATTCTCATCAAATTCCATTATTCAAATATCAAAATTTACCTATATATTAAAAAGTCAAGTGAATGAACAGTATTATAAATATTTACCTATATATTAAAAAGTCAAGTGAATGAATGCACAATAATAAAAATAGAAATTAATAAATAGTATCGGGTACCGATATCGGTATCAAATTTATCAAACTGAGTGTGTTTTCGGTATCCGTTCGGCACCGGTATTTATCGGGTATTACCCTCAAATACCGGTGCCCTACCAGTACCGACCGTATCAAGCCGTACCATACCAAGGTTATTCGGTACCGGTACCCACTTTTGGGGATTTCAGTAACAGTATTTTCGGTACCAGTTGGTACCGAGCTCATCAAATCCTGTCGCAACGTAGCAATGCAAATAATTGCACAGTTTAGATTACTTTTCATACACACAGTAAGTAAACTGTATTTCGTTTGAATGAGGTTTTATATACACAACAACTTATTTTGCTTTATTTTTTGTCTTTTTACGTAATGAATGAATTGTAGCATGTAAAATTAACTTGGATATTTAGATTATTGATGAGCAAATCGTATCAAATCCTGTAATCAAACCGATATCGTATCGGTACCAAATTTACTATACCAAATCATTTTCGGTACCAATTTGGTACCCACCTTTTGGCGTTTTCAGAATCGTTACTTTCGGTTCGACACCGGTTTAGCACCATACCTATATTTATTAATTTTTACCTTCAAATACCATACCGTATTGTACCAAGTATTTTCGGTGCCGGTACCTAATTTCGATGATTTTCCGGATCGGTACTTTCGGTGCCGTTACCGGTACCGAGCTCATCCATATTTTAACGTGTTAGCGCCGTAATAACTGAACTGAAAACAACCGAATTTCCAACGTGTAGGACGTGTGGGCCCTATTATTATATATTAGATTATTTAAAATCGCTTTTTTTAGGACGGATTGACTATCATTTTTCACGACATTTTTATTTATGTTTTGATATTCGGTATCTGCTTGCCGTTACTAACACGCGTTTTGCAGTCGTTGGAACTCCGCCGCAACGCGCGGGTGGAAATTTAACTAGTTATTTTAAAATGCGGAAATTAAGGATTAGTCTTTTGTCCGCATGTGCACATAAAATTATAATATTCAGATCGGTTTCGAGTTTCCAATATGATAAAGACCGGTTAACAATGCATGCATTATTTAAATTCAACTGCTTGATTTCCACATGAATTCTTCAAATATTCTTTAATAGATGGTACAAAGTAAAAACTACTCAATTACAACATTCAATATTCCATATTTATCAATATTCTTCGTTTTATCTACTTGATGGTAACAACTTTATATTCTGTTACCCATATAAACATTTTCTTAAAAGATCATTATCATTTTCATCATTTGATTATTCCCACTTAAACACGTTTAACTGTAAACTTCTTATCTTTTTAAAGAATAACAAACAATGCATTAAAAACATGTTAATGATATTTGAAGTCAAACAAGTCTTACGAACTTCTGTTCCCTCTTGTCCACAGTAAACGTTAAATTGACTAGAGTGTTACAAACACTCTCATTATTGACTCAACATCTTGATGAGGGTTGCTAATCATCAAAATGAAAGGAGACGTGGGATTCACCTAAGGCGTCCCAAACATCCTCAGTACTTACCATCTATGATAAGGTTTTTCTCACTATCCGGAACGACAAATGGTTGCCTCTAATATCATTTGTAAAAATCCGGTTCATCGTATCAACCAATATTTTCGATCTACAAGCTATGTAAGACCCTAGTTACTATTTAATGGTTTTACATGTAAATACCAACAATTAGATGTGTAGTTAAGACTACACATACTATAAAAATACGGATTTATTAAAATTTTTACAAATCATAAGTTATTCAACATAACGTGATCGGATTCGTCGTTTAAAATTTTTGACGAGGCAATGTGCGGAAGCATGTATCTTTCTCGTGTTCGGTTGTTCGTTGAGCTTGATCGTCTTCCGGCATCCAAAATATACATACATTTCATAAACATGAAATGCTTTAGTCATATGGGGTTTAAAACGTGTCTAAACGAGTCCGGGAAGCAAAACTGATTAAAATACATTTTTGTACAGGGTCTACCGTAAATTACGGTGGCTACCGTAATTTACGGTAGCCCCTGAATGTTGATTTTTTCATAGTAAAGCAGTGGGTGTGTGGCGTAAAGACTTTAAGGCTACCGTAAGTTACGGTGCTTACCGTAACTTACGGTGGTCTCTGCAGGATTTTCCAAGTTTGCCGTTTTCTAAAACGAAAACCGTCATAACTTTTAATCCGCGTGTCCGTTTGACCTACCGTTTCTTCCTACGTGTTTGTAATTTAATTCTCCATCATATGGAGCTAAAATCCGACATCCAGCTTAATAAATTTTGAGACTTTTATGCCTTCGGCTTATTACCTTTTTACAAAAATTTGACCCGTTTACGCATTTATCAAACAAACATATTTGTTGGATCATTATTTCACATGAACCACTTCAATTCAATATTTTCTACCATGTTAGGTTCTAATTGCGGGTTTCTTATATATTTTAACCCGTTTTCACTCGTATGCTTATTTTGACCCGTTAAGGGTATTTAAGTACATCTTTAGGCTATGAGGTGTGGGGGCTCCATCCCTGCCACGTCACAATCCATCACCACACCCTCTATGTGGGGGCTCCATCATGGTAACACCGCCTAAACCTTCAATTTGGACCAATCAAATGTTTTTTTTTTAATTTTGTTTAATAGGGGCTCCATCCACACCCTTCAAATTAAAGGGGGGCTCCATGGCTGACGTGGATCCTATGTGGACTTGATAAAGCCCCATGGGGCTCCATCCACACCTCATAGCCTTAGACTTAAATCATGCTTCTATTGGGTTACATCCTATCCCCAATTTTTTATACGAATTCCAAAGACTCAATATAAACAAGACGCCTATTTCAAAACAACTTTTTAAAAGTTGTTTGCCCTATTTACCCCTCAAGGGCTTTTTGGTCAATTTTAGCCCTTCATTTATGCAACGAATGACTTCTACTATTATTTGACCAAAATGTCGCTTTTAGCTATAATTCTAAGCATGCGTACCTGACTCGGGTTATAAGATTGACCCGTTTGAATACCTTTCGCTATTAATTTCTAGTTAATAGCCATGCGAACCATGTGTTAATTCCTGTGATCACAAACTCAACAAGCGATCATCAAATATTATTGATAAATGGTGTTAACAACACCATTTGACCCATTTAGTCGAAGTGACTAATTATAATTATGAGATGGTATTTAATTACCATTCCATCCCTTTAACCTATTCCGATTTACTTTTTGAATTCATCTTGCTTAAAAGTCGTTTCTTGCTTTGTTTGACCCATTTTGACTTATGTCAATGATGTCCTTTCAAATCCTTTTTATTTATTCGTTAACCCATGTTCGGATTACCATTCTATCGTTTTTGCCCTTTTTACCATAACTTATGGTTTCTTGACATTCCCACTTATTCCGATGTGCATTATAAGTATTTCTGTATTTGGTAGTAAGAATAAAAAGGCGTAAGCTTAACTTACCTCGTATCCGAGCTACGCTTTTCTTTTCCTTCTTGATTCATTTGACCCGTTTCTTCCCATGCCTCCACCTTGCTCGTTAAGTGTCAAACTATCGTCATCATTCAAAGGTGGTTAGATTAGTCATTAATAATCACGACTTTTCCACCTTACGTATTTTCTATGTCGAAACTACCGTTCGACCTTATTATTTATTAATTCAACTTATCAAAAGTTAACTACTTTTGATCACATGATTTACACAATTAAGTCTAGATTAACTTTATGCTTTGAACCCTTATCGGTTCATACTTCGCACAATTTGTCATATTATTCAATTACACGTTTCTTTCAAAATTTCAACATATTAGTGTTCGTTTGGCAAGTTTCTTTCATATTATTCAATTACACGTTTCTTTCAATTACACGTTTCTTTCAATTACACGTTTCTTTCAATTACACGTTTCTTTCATATTATTCAATTACACGTTTCTTTCAAAATTTCAACTAGTTATTTGCCAAGTTTCAACATCATTCACAAGTCTCTATGTCTAGCATGTAGGGGTGTGCATGGGTCGGTTTGGGTCGGTTTTGACCAAAAACCATAACCATAACCGCGATGTCGGTTAT